>JABASM010000828.1:0-18376 GCA_019776545.1 Brachystomella parvula | reverse complement strand
TAGCAACCAATCCGGAGTGAGACTCCTCCTCTTTAAATGACGTCACAAAAGTAAAGTAGCGCGAAATAGAAAAAGCGAAGATTGTTGAACTCTACTATTGCTGTTAGTCACTACAATTTTTTATTTCTTAATGCCAAAGTATTGTCTTACTGCTAAATTACAAAAGAAGTGGTTAACAGTAGGTGCGAATCCATCAGAGAAATACAGTGGCTAAATTACAAGTCTTGAAGCACAAATGACAGGGAAGTAGTGTTTAAAATATTTTTAAAAGTGTGGCATGAAACAATATTGAAAAATGAAAAACGGAGTCTTGTCGTCCATGGTGAATCACTTTACGCGGAATAGGATCTTACGTTGCATTCGATGCTGAATATCACCACGACGGATGAGGCTCTGGATGACCTTATTGATGGCACCGTCCGTGTATTTCTGCAATTGGCAATTACATAAAGAATACAATTAACGATCAGGAGTGGAACAAGTAAGTAAACTGGGAGCAGTATGTACCTGACGCCTCAAATCTTCATAAATCAAGTGCTCAGACACCTGCGATCCAATTGAAAATCGGCGTTTTAACTGGAGCTCAAGACGACTGAGCAAATCATGGTCCTCAGTACTAGTAAACTCATCCGCCCCTAATATGAACCAAATAAGTTAAGAGCTCACAAACGTCAATCCACCCATTAATAACGAACCGGCAAGGTTTCCTGTACTAGCTGCCTCCAATGTTGAAACTTGGAAAAGTCTCATGGCTTCATCGATGTGAGACTCAGTAGCAAAAGGCTTCAGTTCCATCTTTGCTAACGATTCTGCGATTCGAACTACTGCCTCAAGTTGTCTAAATTAAAAAATATAAATAACCTCCACCATTCCATTCCAACATCAAAAAGAACTACATGCTAAGTATAAAAGTAAAGGGTTTGAGCGAGTTGTAGTGATTTTAAAATGCTTACCGGACAGTAATTGGAATGGGATTCCGTTTCTCTGCCTCGATCTCCTGTTCCCGATTACCAGTTCGCATGCGCACGTACTTGTTTATTAGCTTCTCACAGGCTGATTCGGAAAGTCGAGGTCCGCAACGTCTGTATGGAATATAGCCATGATTACTTTCAACGTGTTATGAAAAGTGTTAACTCAACAATTAAGACTTACGATCGACAATAAGCGATGTACTTCTTGAGGAACAGAAGTGAAAGCTCACCTTCTGCTTCCAACTGTTCCCCAGTCTTCTGAGCGTCCATATGAACTCGCATGACATGCTTAGCCATTTTCTAATAAAACAAGAGAATAATATTTATAGGCATGGTATAAATAAAAATCTATGATATCCTTGTTAAGGAAATCAGATGGCCCCTGGGCACTTGGCTACATATCACCGGAAGCTGCAATGCTTCATTGCAGTGATTCTTCCTCGTAACAGAATAGTGCCTCTCATCATATAATAAAGTGAGGTGCAGTAAAAACAATTGCTTACTTTGTCCCGTTCGTCACTGTGTTCATCCTTTACGATAAAAATCATGTCAAATCGAGAAAGAATTGTAGGCATGAAATCAATATTTTCGTCCCCCTTCGTGTCATCCCACCGACCAAAAATAGAATTAGCGGCTGCAAATACTGCGCATCTTGAATTGAGTGTAGTTGTGATTCCAGCCTGTAAATGATCAAAAATGCCTGTTGAAACAACTTCGAAAAATAAAAAGAATCGAAATACGAAGCAGCACTCAGGTCTTGCAATGTGAGTCTCATCGAAAAACTATAATATATGTATGACATAACCGGTGGTTACTTGAAAAAGATACAACACTAAATCGCAGTTTATATGTGTTCTGTTTAATTTTTTTTTTTTGCACATTTTAAGGACACCATCGTATTCTGCGCCAATTTTTTTGTTAGGTCGGATTAATCGTTAATGTATGCAGCAAGTTTTGGAGAGCGTCAGTTTTAATCGAGCAGTAACGCTGGGCATACCCGAACCAAATTGACAGCGTACCCTACCTACCGTATTGTGGGGTAATAAGGGACAGTAGGGTGTTATCGAAGTTTTCTTTCGTTAATTAATTTAGTTGCCCGATTAGCAAGCTGCTTGACTGTCTATTAGACAGGGTGGTAGATACGTGACTTTGCCTAATGTTTAAATTCTGTGAAAATCAATCCTGCAGTCAGCAAGAATTTTTTTAAAAACAGCAATATTCTTGTAACTTTGTGCAAAAGCTGGAAACATTCTCTGACCAGCAGAACCCTCATCGATTTCTAACGCTAGGGGTAAGCATAACGCTGCGGTGATACGTTTTCAAGTTATTGCACTTAAAAAATTAATTAATTAGCGTTGCGCTGATTTTTGGCAACCGATTTTCTGAAAATTCAGAAAACGTGGGGTACTAATAAGGGACGCAATATTTCTCATAAAGTAAAAGCCAAAAATTGGCACTAAACAACGTAAAATGCCGGACCCAGCTCGGTTATGCCGAGCTATGATGGCACATGAAAAGATCATGCGCTGAACTTGAACAAATTTTATTTCTCCAGCCGAGCAGGACAAATTTATGCAAGTTTAACTATGCGAAATTCGTCTCCTTTGCGGTTGATCTACTTAAGCTAAGCCACGGGATTTAAAAATTTGGGATTAATTTGGCAGGATTTGATTAAGGCACCCTGTAAATTGGATCAAATCCCTGGACTACTTATTAGGTCTTTTAACTTTAACTGATTATACGTTTTACTCGCTAAAACTAGGCTCGCGACATGATTTTTAGTAAGTGTCCCTTATTACCCCCTAGGTGGAGTAATAAGGGACACCACCATTTTTGATTTCTAACGCTGTCAATCCCGGTAACGTAAAATTAAGCCTAGAATACGATGGTGTCCTTAAAATTTCCGAAAAAAATAACTATAAAATATTGAAACGCGATTTATAGGCTGTTCGAGTAATCACCCGTTATCTGAAAAAATAAATCTCAATTTAGCTTTACACGACTCTAGTCACCCATAGGACTCCCCTGCACTTCCATAGCGCCTCCTTTAACACAAGTGGGACCCCCATTTACACACTCATACGACCCCCTAGACATATAGTCCCTTTCTTTGCATCTACGGGAAAATTAAAAAATGGTATCCCCCGAAAACGGAGATTTTGCAGAAAACTCACAATCATCCCTTGGGCTACCCTAACGGGATGTGGTAACCGCTTATCTGGACCCGTCATACACTGCTACCATATGCGCCGAAAGTTACCGGAGCGCGAAAGCTATTCATTGGTTTTGATTTACCATAGTAGCGCGTTCTCATTGGCTGTATAGGTTTCGCGCTCAGGTAACTTTCGGGGCATACGGTACATATACAAATACAAACGACGAATTATAAAGCATCTCACCAAATACAAAAGCCAAAAGCTGAAAAAACTGATTTTGACTTGAGCTATTACCTTTGCAATCGAAATAGTCTGTTGCTCCATTGCCTCATGAATGGCAACCCGATCATCTTCTCTCATCTTATCAAACTCATCAATACAAACCACTCCTCCATCAGCCAAAACCATGGCACCCCCTTCCATAACGAAATTTCGCTGAAACATCAAAAAATATACTAATTAATAACAGTCCGAGTGTATTCAGGCATGCTTCTGTATCTTTAGATAAACAGCTCTATAGCTGCATCACTTACGGTTGCCGGATCTCTATTAACTGAAGCTGTCAACCCAGCAGCTGAGGATCCTTTTCCCGACGTGTAAACGGCTATGGGTGACACCTTTTCTACAAACTTCAACAATTGTGACTTCGCAGTACCAGGGTCACCCAATAACAAAACATTTATGTCTCCGCGACGAGTTAATCCATCAGGCAAACGCTTCCTGGATCCTGTAGAAAAAGTCATTCCGATCACTAGACTGTAAGTAAAGTTGAAATTATCAATGGGCCGTTTATAATTACCAGCGAACAGTAAGCAGGCAATGGCTTTCTTTATATCCAGAGCTCCGTAAATACTCGGAGCAATGGATCTTGAGATTTTTTCATAACATTCTGGATCAGCGGCGAGTTTACGGAAGGCTTCCTCCTCATCCGCCGTGTAGGTGACATGAGCGGATCTTCCTGAACCGTCCAGGTCCAATTGAATCCCAACAACTCTGACGTATGGAAACCGAACACCCACAGCCACCTTATTCTGAGCCGATTTCTTTGACACACAATAAATTTAAAATAGGCAAGACAATTAAGTTAAATAAATTAAGACATACTACCTTCTGTGACTGCGGAGCCTTTTTGATTGAATATACTCCAATCGCTGTCACGCGGTTCCCAGGCACTGCTTTTTCACATAAGAATCTGCAGAAGGTGCATAATAATAAAAATGACAAAATAAAATAATACTAGAAACCGTTGGGTATTTCAGGTAAACTTTAGAAAGGTAAGTAAAACTGATAGCACTCATACCTATCACAATATAGAGTCATGTGCCTTGGCATTTCTCCTGGAGGAACCGTTTCTGGCGACTCTTGTAGTTTCATAACTTGGAAATCCGTACACCGACATTTGTCAGCCAGGATGAAATACGGATCCAATGGACATTTTAGATCCCCAGCCTGAGGTCCCCTAAGTACAGTAAAAACAAAATTAGATTTTCAAGGAAATAAAAGCAGATTTTATAAATTCAATAATGGGCCACCGGGAAAGAACCAGCTTTAGAAATTAGAGAAAGGGAAGCCAAAAGTAGTGCTTCGTCGGCAGCCCACAACTGAGAACAAAAATTTACTAGTTTCCTCACTGATTAGAAGCACATTTCCGTGGAAGAGCTAAACCTTCCAGCCCCGGTTTGATACTTATATTCGGGACTACTGAACGACAAGTACGGCACATAATTGACATTTTCTCCGCCTTAGCTTTTACTGCAGTCACTGACAGGACGATCCCAGAAATCTTCACTAACTTGGAGACGCTCTCAGACTGTGTCACAAAGCCAAGTCTGAATTAGTTAATGTTCAAGTGAACTAACTTAATCCACTCACCTTCAACTCTCTGAATTCAACAGCATTGGCAGCAGAGGTAAGCATGACCTGAATGTCCTTAACTTCTTCTTGTCCAATAGGACGAGGACGTGTAATTTCATCAGCGATTTCTCTTGCGGCCTCTTCTAGCTGTGAACATGAGAAAGATTAAAGAAATAATCAATGAGTCATGCTTGTTTCACTAACTATAGGTAGGAAGTCGGTAGGGCGTTCAGTGAGCTGTTGTGCCAAATCATCCTTGTACTGGCTCAAATCAACCATGCTTATTTCCATCCAATACTGACCAATATTGTAGTTCCTCCTCAGCATACCCCTGATAATTGCATCGAACAAATTACAAGACCGAACGTAGCTAACCATCCCCCTGGTGCTGTAGTGCATAACTTACCTGTATTTGTAATTGAAGTCTCCTTCCTGGTAGGTACGGATAAACTGTTTAAAGTCCTGCCTGTAAGCCTGGACATCAACAGCGAGTCGCTGCTGGGCGTGAGCCTCATCATCTTCGCCTTCCTCACGCACTGTTGGAAGTCCGTGTGATGTAAAGACCGGATTATTGTCAAATCCAGACATAGTGCCACCTTCAGTTCAGACTAAAATTACTAAAATAAATCTAATATGAGGAATAAAATTACCGACACTTAAACTTTAATGTAATGTCCAGTCATGCCTTAGGTGATTAACCTTAGCTTACTTCACTAAACTTACTCAGTGGAGGAGCCGAGGATGAGTCGAGATGTAGGAAGAATGCAGATGACGAAGGAAGATCTGTTTCGATTAAATTAATTGACACCGAAGACCTTTCATCCACTTATACTTCTGGCTATCGTCACGGATGTCTTTGTGTGTAAAACAGAAAGAGCGGGCTCGTGCCGATTGGCGCCTATTCAAGGCGAAGGGAAATATTTTTAAGCTTAACTTTCCGCGTCTAATAGCCGCTATCAGGCACGTGTAAACCGAATATGCGTTCAGTTACCAAGTAATTTCTGTATCAGCGACCTGAAAGGTCAAATGCCAAATATTGACCTTCCGTGGGTAAGAACAAAAAGTCCTCGTAATGCAAAGGGTGATTACCACAAAAATATTTCCCACTTCCCAGTACTGGAACCCGAGCTGAGCTTCAGAAATCGAATTCAAACTGTTCCTTGCCGCGAAATTAATTGAACAAAACTATTCGTATTTTCGGACAGCAAAAAAATTATAGCTCCTCGTTCTCCTAAGTGAAATCGGCATGTTAGTTGGCGAAAGAAGAATTCTGTAAGTCTATTTTGCAGTGCTGGAGGTAGCCGTGCAAAGAACAAGGCCTTCTGAACGGTACGGAACGGATACTAGAGAATAGATAAAAATCGTAGATCTGATCCTATCTATCCGGGTAGGATTTTAGATATTATTCGGAATTTATAACCAATTAAACTTTCTGTTGTAGGTTAGCAGCACATCTTTAGTATGTGGAACGCCTCAGCACATTTATTTGCTGGGAGCTGGACTCTTCGGACAGGCCTGTCTTTGAATGCTCGAGAAAGGGTCCATCCCGTCACCAAGTGTGTTGCTTCCTCGATACTCAGGCGCCAGTTTTCGTCAACTCTTTCTCGTACTCGATTTCGAGAGTCCGAATCGTGGTCGCTGATAATTCCAGCCAAATTAATTCCAGTCGGTGTTCCTAGACAGTTTCCTCGATGCTTCCATCTCAACAGGTGTATGAGGAGCGTTGCTGAGCTGAGTCCACAGACTAATAAAGTCTTAGGCAGATCTTCTAGTCGAAAGGAAGTTCAGCGTCTGCTTGGGCTTGCCAAAAATGAGAAGGTTCAATTAACCGGTAAGACTTATTGGTTTTCTCAAGCGGGAGGAAAAGTTATCCTTTCGTTTTCTTTTTGATTCTTTGACTTATATGGCACTAAATTACAGGTGCTATACTCCTCCTTTTGGTTTCCAGTGGAGTGACAATGACAATCCCATTCTGCCTTGGGAAAGTAATCGATATCATCTACACGGGAGATGCCACAAACACAAAGAAAAATTTGGACCGAGTGTGTCTTGCTCTCTTGGGTATTTTTCTTCTTGGAGCCATGTGTAACTTCGGACGGGTCTACTTGATGCGTACTTCAGGTGAGTGGGGAGATGCCATTCATCTTTGAGAGACAAAACAATTTAATTATCAATGATATATCTCTTAATATATCTTTTACTTATAGCCCAACGGATTACAAACTCTCTGAGGACGACTGTATTCTCATCTATCGTTAGGCAGGAAATTGGCTTCTTTGATAAAAATAAAACGGGTGAGCTCATAAACCGACTCTCGGCTGATACAACACTTGTGAGTCAATCAGTCACGATGAACATCTCTGACGGACTTCGGTCCACTTTTATGGTCGCGTCAGGGATTTCAATGATGGTAAGTTTTTTTATAGACATGCACGGCAATAAATAAATGATATGGTTTGTTTCTGACTCCTAGTTCTACGTGTCTCCCCAACTCGCAGTGGTGGGATTAAGTATCGTCCCACCCGTAGCTGGAATGGCCATCATTTACGGTAGATATGTTCGAAAGATCACAAAGAAAGTACAGGACAGCCTTGCAGCAGCAACGCAAGTCGCCGAGGAAAGGATCTCAAATATTCGAACAGTCCGTGCGTTTAGTCAGGAAGATTATGAAAACATGCAGTATCAACATAGGATTTCTGATGTCTTACACCTAGCACAGAAGGAGGCCCTCGCGCAAGCCGTTTTCTTTGGAATGGTGAGTTAATCGAGATTTTTTTATTTCAACAAAATAATGATATTATTTTATCCTCGAGTTATCGCTGACTCTTACTTTTATTTAGACAGGACTGAGTGGAAATTTTATAATTTTGTCCGTATTGTACTACGGCGGGTCTATGGTTACTGACGCAACGATCAGCGTTGGAAATCTTTCAGCATTTCTGCTCTATGCTGCATATGTCGGTGTTGCGATCGGGGGGCTTAGTTCTTTTTACTCAGAAATGATGAAAGGACTTGGAGCTTCTACGAGGCTGTGGGAACTCATTGACAGGAAGCCTACAGTGCCTCTAAGAGGTAAGATGCTTTTAAAGTCTTTAGTGTTTATTGCACAAATTCCACCAACATTTATTTGAAGTGTTGCTGATGTTTGGATTTACGAGGATGCTTACAGACCTACTTTATGATTATGTTTATCATCTCCTTGATGTTACACTAAAGTGAGTTCTCGCCATTGTATTTCAGGGGGCTTAATTCCTCTTGAAGGTATTCAAGGCAGAATTGAACTCTGCTCAACAACATTCGCTTACCCGACGAGACCAGACGCTCTAATCATGAGACATGCCAACTTATGTATTGAGAGCGGAACCGTGATGGCTATTGTGGGTGGTTCAGGTAAGTAGAGTTCAAAAGTTTTCCAGGTTTAATTTAGACATTCCGGTTTTATTAATTTGTATTTTAGGATCTGGGAAAAGTTCTTTGGCAGGCCTGCTGCTACGTTTCTATGACCCGTTGGCAGGCTCTATAAAAATTGATGGCAAGGATGTCACTAGTTTAGACCCCCATTGGCTTCGCCAGCAGATTGGAACCGTTAGTCAAGAACCCACACTCTTCTCATGCTCAATTCGGGATAATATCCTTTACGGTGCAGTGAAACCAGAGGATTCGTCGGAAGACAGGGTAATCGAAGTAGCAAAAGAAGCCAATGCATTGGAATTCATAAGCAGTTTTCCACATGGATTCCACACTCTTGTCGGTGAGAGGGGTATAATGTTATCAGGTAAGCAGGATTACGCAGTAATGGCTGTTGGCTTCATCCCCACCAGTTAATCAACTGCGGTTATCTACAGGTGGACAGAAGCAGAGGATCGCAATTGCACGTGCTCTAATCAAGGTACCCATAATGATTCACACGTAAACCTAAATGTTGCAAACATGTAATAACTGTTATTCTTAATGCAGAACCCGAAGATCCTACTCCTTGATGAAGCCACTAGGTAAATCCTAATGATTTTAAGAAGCGTTGGTTACATTCCCCATTCTTGGTCATGCTTCATCTTCCAAAAGCAGCATGAACTGAAACACCATTTTAGAGCATGTTTTTAAATCCTTCTGTTGCATGCAAGCGAAAGACTGAACTTTTCTCGTTCCCTTTATTTAACCTTTAAAGTTATGATTCCCAAGACACATTAAACCTGTGCGTGTGAGTTCATTTTGATTGTTTCTTTTTTTCTGCAGTGCCCTTGATGCCGAAAGTGAACACTTAGTCCAAGAGGCTTTAGAACGAGTTACTAAGAATCGAACGGTCATCACTATTGCGCATCGTCTCTCTACTATTAGAAATGCTGGTAATGTAGCATAATTTTCTCATTTACTATATTTAATTAGTTTTTCTTTCACTAAGTGTTTATGATTTTTGCTCTAGATCGCATCGCAGTATTGAACGATGGGCAGTTTACTGAGGTTGGGACGTATGTAGAACTCATGGGGATGCAAAATGGACTTTTCCGACGACTCGTTGAAAAGCAAACGATCAGCCAATGAACAAGCTACTTTCCGCTTGAGTTGCGAGGAAAGGTGGCGCCTGGAGGCGGAAATCAGTAGTTCGGCTTCCGTGTTGGAACCCAAGGTCGAGGCGGAAAGCCTAGCAGCGGCAGCATTTAATCAAGCTCGCTGATCATGACTTTTCCAGAGAGTTTAGTTTTTTTTATCTTTAAAGGCCAATCTACAAGCGCTGAGTCAGTTCCGTGATTAAAAGCCTTGCATGCAATCCATCTGTTTAAAATCGTGCATATATATTTTTAAATGTAAAAGGTGAAGACGCGAGGGTTCATGTTTTAATTTATTTTCAAGTAACAGCCTGACGTTATGGTGTTGTAGGCGAAGTGGAGTAAGAATTAAGGTCTCAAAGGCAGGGGTACGCGGCTTTGGTGGGCACAGGTGAGAGGAGGGGAAGTATCGAGCATCTGAAAGAAAAGCAGAACTCCAAACGAAAATCTTTTTTTTTTCTTCTATCATCTCCACTTTCTCTTTTACGTATTTTATGCTCCTCTGGAGATTTCAACTTTTTCCGCTTTCCCCTCCAAAGAAAATTCGAAAAAGGGTTTCCGTCTGCTGAAGTTTTTTTCTTGCCAAAGTTACCACGAGAAACACGGAAGGAAAGCACAAATTATGATACATATGGCATCAAAATCTGTTTTAAGGGTGTTCTCTTCCTTAAGTTGTTAACAAAACAAAGATGGAAAGATTTCGAGAACTTTTATTTTTTTCTTTTGGATCGATGATCTGCTTTTTCTATGACCCTTTCGTTAGGAACCCGTTACCTGGATTTTTATTTTCTCCACTTCAGCATGCGAACCTGACTTACGATTCTCTGTGGTTGCATAAAATTTTGAATGTGCCCTATCGCTGAATTTGTTCTAGGATTTGACGTCTCTTGACTTTAGCTTCCTTACAAGATACACCGGTGTAAATGTATAGAAAAGAAAAATTTCTGCCCTTACAGACGATTTTAATATTAAATCCTCCGGAATTGCGCATCCTTTTTTTTATTTAGAATTAGTCTGTGCCTTTAGTCACCCAAATTTTTGTTCAGCTTTTTTTTTGTAATCTGGATGGATTTCTTCATATATTTATAAAATATAGTTTAGAATCTCTTAAGGACGTGCGATAGGTTTTTTTCCCATAGAAACAGCATGGGAAAATCGTCAAATTTCGGTACATTTTTTGGACAAACGGATGGTCGTAGAGGCTTCGCTGATACGTCAAATTAAAGAAAAAGCGATTGTCTACAGTTCTACGAAATGATTTGGTTGATTTGCACTCTCTGGGCGTGTGACGAGCGAATTTCCTGAACCCCGTTTGTTTTTTTTAAGGTGAAATTCACGCTTTGGCTAATTTCACGAATATGGTACCGAAAATCACGTTTCATTCCATAGAACTGCTAAGAATGAACGTAGCTTTAATTGGACACCTTCCTCAAGGTCATAGAGGTAGTAGTTGTGTCAGAAAATGTACCGAAAGATGGACTAGTTTTAGGGTGAGATTTGTCAGAATTAAGACAGTTATGTGCAACAAAATATCGTTTTTAGACGATTCTAATTTACTTTTTTTTTTTTTTTTTATTGTAAAACTATTTGCTTTTATTTATCACTTTCACTTTGGATAAGACTGGAATTATAAATAAGCGATTTCTCCGAGGTCTTGCCCCCCGGGTAGACTTCCCAGGACGGAGGCAGCATTTCCCCTTTGTATAGCTATCCCTAGACGCTGAAACAAGTACATTCTTGATTTCTTCTCTCCAGTAATTTCAGCAATTTTCTGCCCAATAGTGTTGATGAACCTTAGTGACTCTTTTCCCCATACTCCGAGAGTTTCCACTGCTACAGGCAAAACAATGTATCTATCGTTTAGGAATTCATACTTGGCATGTTTCTCCACTTCCGCTTTCTCTGCAGCTGACCCAACATGGAGAGAAGTAGTCCGACGATAGGGAGACCAGCATAGGAATTTCTTTCCGAATTGTTGATATTGAAGGACTTTAAAAAATAAAAAAAAAAAAAAATAAATAAAAGTTAAATGCAAATAGGAAGGCGCTAACGTATCCCTGCAGGTAAAGTCCCAGACAAGAGATTTTCCTCGTGACCATGGAACCAGTGTCATACCATCCGGACGTTTTCCATCTGCCCTTGAACAACCAACGGGCTCCCGAACATTAGAAATTTCTGCTGAACGAAGGGCGCGAGCGATGATGTCGTTGCATGACGAATGGCGCGAATGTCGGCCTGCGCTTCGTTTGCAGGATAAACCGTGGGTAGCCAGTGCAGACACCTCTGCTCCACAGGAGCACCTATGAGCCTGGAGGACTTCACTCCCGAGTCGTAAGGCACAGCATACTCGGAAAGATCGGTCCTCCAGAAAGGTTCCTAGGGGAAGTGAAGGCAGGGCTGAAAGCCACGAACTGGCTTCTGGCTGAGTGAAGGCCAGTAGGCGCGCAAGTTCATAAATGTATTGCAAATCTCTATTTCCGTCCTATTAGTAAAAACTTGTAGAAAAATTGCTTTTTCAGGTCGCTGGAGCGGTCGAATTATGTATATTATAGTATGTTTTCGGTAATATTGTGAACAGAAAAAAGAAGTCTCTTTTTATAGTCCTTGCCTCGGGAAGTTTTTACTTTCTTCAAAAATAATTTTGTGTAAAATTTATAAAAAAAAGTTGGCACTGACACCATAACATTTAATTTAATTTTTTTTAAGAAGCTCTTTCCCCTCGGAATATTCTTTAATATATTTCCTTTAATAAATTTTTAATATAACAAGTTGCAAGGCTGAGAGGAAATTTTAATTAAAACAAAGTTTGTTCTCACAGTGTGATTGACATGCAAACAAAAATTTCTTTTGAAACTAAAACTTCAAAAGATGATTCAGTTTCCTTGCGTAATAGTAGCAGTCGTTAAAAAAATAAAGCCAGTAGTACTAGAAGTTGTTTGAAATTTGAACTGCTGAGTTACTTGACTACACGGGAACAATTAGGGATGGAGGATTCAAGTGAGTGGGGTTTATTTAACGGGAAAACTGCATCATTTTAATGAATTTGCTCATTTGTTTTATGTCCCCGTTCCCGAAAATTTCTTAACATGAGATCCGGGAATTTGCTAATAAGCTACTTCCCTTACAAATATTTTCTAGATGCTGGATTGTTTTGTGGTCTACTATTTTAGGTAGACTATTACCTCAGTTCCTCAAGCCTATCTCTCATTATCCAAATAAAAATAGACGCTAACCCGATACTTAAATTACGTCAGTCTACATCAACCTGCAATCTACATTCCTATGCATAACTTTAGATTCATTCATCGCACAACTGTTGCTCCTTTCTGAAGATATTGTACAATCCTACGGATTCCAGTTTCAAAATTTTATGGCTTATGTCGAACTTTCCTTATTTCTAATCTTGTTTTTGTCGTTCCAAACACAATCACTATTTTTTTTTGTCCTCCACGTGGATGACTTCTGATTTTTTAAAAGATTCCCCATTCATATGTATAAAAATTACCATAGAGCGTCTTGCTACACGGCCTGCACTCTCAGCCTAGAAAAATAATTTATGTAGTACTCTGTCACCGTAATCAGGAAAACTTCAAATCCCTCGTTTTTGAAGTTCTAGAAAACTCCAATTTTTAAAGGACTACAAGACTTTAAATTACTATGATGGGTTCCGCATGCTGCTAGTTTCGCCGAGTAAAAATCCTATCAAAGAAAAAAAAAGCATTACTTATGATCAGAAATCGAGCCGAGATACAAACCTGGTGAAAGCTGGAAAGAGAGAGTAAAATAATAATCAGACTAGGCGTTCCGCAAAGAAAATGTATTACACTTGGATGTGTAGAATTTTCTGCCTTTCTTTCCAGTGGATGATTTCCTTATCTAGAAGTTTGACTTCATTCGCTTTTTAGAGGTAAATTGCTTCCTCTCTGAGCTTTCAGTTTTTCTGCCTCCTTTCAGCTGATTTTTCAACGTTCAACGCGACGTTTTTTCTTAAAAAAAAATGATAAATAGGCCCAATGATACTCGGTGCAAGCTTGCTCCATGGGAAATGTTCCTGCTCCAAGAGTGTTCGAATAGGACGTCGGAAAGACTGAAGTTGACTCCCCAGCACTCATCATCTTAGATGCGGAAGGAGATTGGAGGAAGGATGGATGGTGGTGGTGGGTGATGTGATGACTTTGTTCATCGTTGTTGTTGTCTCTCCAAACCGACCAAACTTTTGTTTCCTTCTGCCAAAAAGACTGAAGCTGGGAAGTGAGTCGGACGGAGTTTAATTAATTTCTCTGTGGCAATTGTCCAATCTCAGCAGCGCTAGACACAAAGCCCCCACTTATTTATACATTTTTTTTTGGGAGAGTGTTGGTATTAATAGAGAGAGACACAGTGGATTGGCATAGAGCAGGAGGGTAGTAAGCACTTGAGGAAGACAAAGGAATTTTAGGGTGGCCGAAGAGCGCAGGTTCACCGTCCCATGGAATCCAGTCGAAAAAACTTTTCCTTTCTCTCGACCTTTCCAGCAAAGGAGTTTAGTCTTGTTGAAACCTTTGCCTGACTTGGTGTAAGTTGGAGGCTGTCTGACTCCACTTTCGCCTGGACGCGCTTAGAAACTTTGGAAGCTCCGGAGAACACGAAATTTTTTTTTCTATTCCTAAGTCCAGCAAATCCAATCTGCTCCCTCACTCCGAAAAAAAAACTTGGCCTTTTCATTAGTGAAATGTCTTGAAGAGGAAGTAGAAAAATACTAGATGAACTTCTCAAAACTCGTGTCATCTTTTTACCTGGTGAGAACTTTCACCCGTTACGTTTCTGGCTTGAGCTTGAGTGGCATGACAATTAAGAAAGCAAAAACCAACTTTCTTTTTTTTCACCAACTTTGAGTGTGAAATTATAAAAGCATTCTAAATTCTTTGACTAAAACTATGATTTATATTTTTTATTCATACCAGGTGGGCTTGACTCCTGAGGAGATGATGGATTTTTAGGAGGCTCAAATCCAATGCGGTTGGATTCTGATTCCGCTGCTATGGTTTTTCTTATCTTTCTCTTCCTTGGATTTCTTACACTTTGGAGAAAATTAGGAGAAAGTACCGCTAGTTTTTCGGATCAGAAGTTTCTGAATGGACCCAGGAGGAATGAAGAGTTAAAATGGAATATCGTGATCACGGATGACCAAGTCTATCATCCACCGCTGCTCTTCGCTGCTCCACAGAATCTCCTCTCTCCATCTCATTCTAACCAAATACTCAGAGTACTTTTATACAGATAGAGCTCAATTCCTAAGAAGCGTCTATAATTCTATTCTCTCCGAATCTTTTGTTACGTCAAGGAGTCGAACATGGGGAAGAGTTGAGAGGACCATTCTCTGCCCCTAGAGTTGTCATCCACTTCGAGTTCAGCTCCAACCAATGCAGTGTCATTTCAGTGTTTTAGTGATTGTGACTGATTATGTTGGGTTTCAGCATGACCTAGTGACGTCTTTGGAGCTTCAAAGTTTTACCAAAAATCTTCCCAACAATTTTTTAGGATTCTCTCTCAAGTGAAAGCTGAGAGAGAGGAAGGCGAGGATGCCTGGAGGTCGGAGGGGACTCGTTGCTCCCCAAAACACATTCCTGGAAAATATCATTCGGAGATGCAGCTCACAAGGTCAGTAACGTTGAAGGCACGCGCTCTGTGCTGATATTGCGCCTGCGCAGTGAAACTTTTTTTTCTCTTTGCCTTTGTTCTGATGCTGCAATTTCTATTGTGTTCTCGCTGATTGCGGAAAGGGCTGCCGCGCAATATTAGAATCTAGACCAAGAATACAGGCTTTTCGTTTTTCTTTCAACTTTTTAGCTGTTTTTTTAATCCAATGCGTTTGAGGAAGTGAGGTTTTCAATTATGACGGGGAAATCTTTTGAATAAGTTAATAAGATGAGAATAAGAATAAACGTTTGCAGTAGGAAGATGATGACGGTAAAAACGAGTTTGAAATTGTGGGTTTGGCATGCGGGCGGGCGTGGAAGACGACTTTTCTAAAGAGACATTTGTTGAAACCCTGAAAAATTATGTGTCTCCAAAGGATTGAAGAGTTAAGTTGACTTTATATTTGAATTGAGGCCAGGATTTTTTTTCCGCTTTTCTCTTCTAACTTGTCCTATTTCCAATACAATTTTTTTGGCTCTATAATAGGTTTAATGGTCCTAATCTGCTCATTCAATGAACAAAGCATGAAGACAAAAGAATAGATAGAGGTATATAGAACACAACTGTGACCCCGGGCTCAGAGAATTCTAAGGACTTATAATTCTAATGTGTAAAGAAAGTGTGGTAGCAGCCGACAGAAGCTCCGAATCATCCTTTCAAGCTCCAACTCTATGAAACCACCCAAATTAATAAGCTCCCAAATATCCTTTTTTGTTTTTCTTAACAATTTACCTTAGGACAGCAAATATATGGGGAATTTGGATCATTCCGACTTGCTCTAGAATGGCTTCTCATTAGTTTCCGTCTTCTCGAAAATTGGGGTGAAAGGAATCAATGATTGGGTAAACTAATTAAAAGTTGGTGGTAGTCTGGTCATAGCGATAAATTTACTTTCCACGTTCAGAGCTCGTTATTTCGCGTCTCTCCCAAATAAATCCCACAAAGGTTCTTAAAATTAAAGATGCAATTTACTTGAGCCGGGTAACAGTTTCCCAAAATTAAAGAGAATTTGCTACTAATTATTTATTCTGTTTTTAATATCCATTGCTTAAATGCTTAAACATGTTTAAATGACATCATCTGCTGGCGGAACTTAAGACAGAGTTTCAGGATCCATCCAACTTACAAATTAATAACGGTTTTTCGGAGTAACTTCTCCAGAAATTCAGCATTTGATTAATGAAGAGTCCACCACAAAAACTACACTTCAGCATTTCCGAATTTTTCAGAAAAACAGGTAAAACCTGGGTTATGAAGTCCGGTAACCAATGGTTTCCGATAATTTCTGAAAATGCTGAAGTGTAGTTCTTGTGGTGGACTCCTCTGAGGAGTCCAACACAAGAACTACACTTCAGCGTTTTCTAATTTTTCAGGAAAACAGGTAAAACCTGGCTTATGAAGTCCGGTAACCAATGGTTTCCGATAATTTCTGAAAATGCTGAAGTGTAGTTCTTGTGTTGGACTCCTCAATTGGTCTGGAATTTTTTGTCTTTATGCCTGTTACTGTTGGTTTGCTGCCACGATCCTTAAGATGAAATACTATTTGGAAGTGACGGATTTAGATTGTCGGGCCTATCAGGGTACGTAAATTGGATTTTTGTTAGCTTCGAAACCTTAGGCACGTAGCTGAGTTTTACGTCATTACGATAACCAGGAAGTGTCTAGTTTTGATACTGTTAGCATGAAATCGTGGATTTCATCGGAGAGAGATCAAGAGGCTCAGTTATTATGGAAGCCCCAGCCCAACAAAATTAATTTGGTGAGAAGAGCAACATGAAAACGTATTTATATAAATAATCTCATAGCTCTCACCGGTTTAACACTTGAAAGTCTATGTATGACTTTCACCCTCAGGAGAGGGCCCATGATAAGTTTGGAAATTTGAATTTGCTGAGACGGCAGAGTGAGAGAAGGCGAATAAGTGTGAAGATAAGAAATTTTGAGAAAGTCTTCAGTAAGGAATTTAGGTATATTTCAGATCGTGAGAACTGGATCACATGGAAGGGTTACTTTTTAAGCAATTTGAACTTTCTCATAAGTTTACTGGAGGAGACTCGAGGCCAAGTTTGAGTTCGAGTGACTTTCTCTTATAATACTGTAACTCCTGTTACCGCATTAGGGAAAAATAATCCTGGTAGAGAAAGAGTTTTGAATCCCATAGCATAATAATTCTTTGAATTATGTGAGTAAAAAAAAATTCCAAGAAAATTCTTTGCTTCTTAGCTTAAAATGGAAAAACCTGAGGGTGGGAAGCAGCCTTGCAAGTTTGATGGTACGGCGTAACCTCTTACTGTACAAGGGGAAGGTGAGGAGAGTACGTGCGTCGCCGGGGTAACCTGAAAAAAGAAATTGACACGCATACCTTGGCAGACTGTAAATAGTAAAAATTAAGCTAGCCGGATGGACCGCTTTAACTTGCGACACCTTGTTTGTGTTACGAATGTTCCGGCGGCGTATACAGAATGTCTAAAATTAATTTCCTCAGCGAGAGTGTTTCTTTTCTTTTTTTTTGAAATTCAATCAATATTTCAAGAAACTTTTTTAAACAATTCAGCTTCAGTTAATTTTCGTTCGGCCTTAGTGTATCCACTGCTGAAGTCCTCCTGCTAAAATTCAAATCAGAAATATCGGTTTTCGGCATTTTAAAAATGTGAAAAATTATCACTGAGTAAATTAATTTTAGACATGTACCATCGTCATTCCGGTTCACGGACCAAACATCAACACCACAAACACCAACATACATAAACATCAACAGCCAAAACATCAACAAAAGAAACATCAACATGAAAAAACGCCAGCACCCAAAACACCAACGCTTAAAAACAAAAACTCCAACAGCGTAAGATAAGGTCCAGGCAGTAAAAACTAACTAAACGAGGGTATACCGGGTGTACCCATTTGCAAATATGTGTTTAAAAAAAAATTTCAAAACTTCACCAATCGGGCTGAAAAACGAACTTATCTGAGCTATGACCCTAGAGAACTCACATACCAAAAATCAAGTCAACCCGATCATCCGTTCGTAAGTTATCGCGCGTACGGATGTAAGCGGGGGTATACCGGATGCACCGGGTGTACCTCTTCACTCACCGTGACTCAGCAACTGCTGAGTCATTTTGAGTCCTCATCCACCAGAATCGCTCAGTACATTTTTAACGTCGATCCCGTC
>JABASM010000827.1:0-14614 GCA_019776545.1 Brachystomella parvula | reverse complement strand
CCCCCCCCCCCCCCCCCACCTTTTATCATAGCTGAAAAGAGCTTTTCCTTTTTTCAAAACTAGAAAAATTAGCTTTTATTTTTGTCTCCAAGGAAATCATTAATTTTTACTTGATTTCAGACTTCGTTGAGAAAATTCCAATCACCTACTACAAAGCGGATGTTTCTGTTCAAGATCAACTGGACGAACCCTTCTCTGGAGCAACGGTTGTAATTCACACCGCTGCCGTCGTCGCGTTTGGTTATTATGTGGACAGGAATCACATGAAAAGCGTCAATGTCATGGGTAAAATCCTCATACTCCCCACGTTTTTCGTTTCCTCGTTGCTAAATTTTTTTATTGATCGCAGGTACTTCCAATGTTATTATGAAGTGCCGGGAGATGAATATAGGAAGCCTTGTGGTGGCGAGCAGCGTGGACGCTATTATACAAAACGATTTGGAATTCTGGGATCAGCGTGAGCAGGAAACGATTTTACCATCTGAGGAAGATTCAGTACTAATGGGACCTTATGCCTTCACCAAAGCCCAGAGTGAAGCACAAGTAATTTGTTTCAGTCAACACCCCCTTCGGAATGGTTAAGAACAAGCAGTATATAATTCCTTGCATTTGAATTGGGTGATTTTCTAAATGTTTTCTAATTTTAGGTAAGCGACTTCATAGTATAATTCTACGACCAACTGTTCTCTACGGTGAGCTCGACCAGTTCTTCGTTCCATCTGCAATGAAAATGGCGAAATATTGTGCCGGATATTTATTCAAGCCGAAAATTTTTCTTGATGAGCCGGTACTGGAGTCTACATATGCTGGGAATGCTGCCTGGGCACATGTCCTTGCCTCCTGGCACCTAACCCACTCAAGTCAAATAGACGGACCAGCAGAAACGTTTTACGTGAACGACGATACGAAAGCGACATTAATTTACGACTTCATGCGTCCTTTCCTACTTCTCAAAGGGTACAAAACCATGGAAGTTCCCATTCCCCTCTTCCTTGTTCAGCAGTCAGTCAGATTGTGTAGCTGGATGATAAGGAATATTTTCCCAGTTCCTTTGAAGAAATTACTCAATCAGTATCCCATAATACCAACTTACGAAGGATTCAAAATGGCTAATTCCCATTTTAAATTCAACAGAACAAAAATAGTGCAGAAATTAGGCTATCGACCAATTTACAGCGCAGAGGAAGCCAAAATTAATTCTGCAGCTTATTACAAGGAGCTTTCAATCTAAAAATAATTATTCCCGGAACTAACAGGGCTTTATAATAGTAATTATTTATGATTTATAAATAAATTGCTGTGGAAAAGCAAATCGACCAAGTGGAGAATTTCAATATTCAACAATTTGCCCTACTATCAACTCAATTTCCTGGCATCTTTATTTTTAGGAATTGAAAGGTCAAGGCCACTAGTGTATCTTTAGTTTCAGGCAGAATGTCTTCGGCTTCCTAGTTTCTCACTTGCCTCTGATTTTGGCACAAATTCAAAAGACTCTGACTCTGGAGATTTTTTTTTTTGCTGGAGAAGAAACGAATAAAAATTATATCGTAAAATAAAAATATAGTGCCGGAAAAAGTGAATCACAGAATTCGCGTTTGCCTTAATTTTCGTCATAAAGTTCAATTATGGAGGAGGTTGTGAATATTCGTCCAGCAGTACGAAGTGACTGCGTTGCAATCGTGGGTCTAATTCGTGAACTGGCAACTTACGAGAAAATGCTGGATCAAGCAGTGGTCACTCCAGAGAGTGAGTTAACTTGGTTCTACTGCATTCTTGGAAATTAAACTTAATTTTTTTTTCTATTTCAGTCCTGGCCAATGATGGTTTCGATGTGATCCCACCGTATTTCCAATGCCTGGTAGCTGAAATTGGAGGTGGTGAAAATACTGAAGTCGAGAATTCTCCAGTTGTTGTCGGTTTTGCCCTATACTTTACAAAATACTCGACATGGGAGGGGAAGGCACTTCATTTAGAAGATTTCTACGTGACACCCGCGCACCGTAGCAAAGGCATTGGATCAAAGCTGCTCAAAAGACTAGCAAAGGTGAGAGATAATTATACTCTAATCTGGAAAGTACAGACTATGTCATCTATCTCTGTCTCTAGATTGCTGTTGACGGTGGATTTGCTCGACTTACACTTGAGTGTTTAGATTGGAACAAATCAGCTATTGATTACTACAAGCGACTCAATGCCGTTGACATGACAGAGACTGAAGGATGGCACGTATTTCGATTTACGAAATCAGTACTACCAAGCGTCGCAGGTGTAGAATAAAGTAAAGTACCTTGTCCGAAGATGCCGTCAAGAGTCAGTCAATACTTTATTTTAGCATCATTTATCCAATTAGTGGCCTAGGTTGCAGTGATTCCAGAATAATGCTGAGCTCACACTCACAACTCGTCGTGTGAGTGAATTAATGATTCTGGATTTTGACACGCCGATGGTGAAGTAAATTCGAGTTGGTACTCACAACGTGATGGTTCTGTAACGGAGATGACACGGTTCTCAACACCACACTGTATAAAAACCTGAAATACAAAATACAGCATTGATATACAGGGTGTGGAGAATACAGGTGAGTTGTAGTGATTCCTAGTACTTACTCTCGCGGAACGTGCTGGACCATTCCAGCAAGATTGACCTCGATCGTAAAGCATTTGAGAAAACTTGTTTTCCTCGCCACCACTCCATGAACCCCACTTTCCTAAATTTACCACTGAACCACCGTTCTTACCGCGTTGATTAGCCTACAAGACGAAAGCCGGTAATTAGCAAATTTATAAATTTTCAGCTAGTCCAAGCGTGACATACGTCTTTAAATGGACACAGCGTGTAGACGTACTCTCGATCCTCATAGTCAAAACAGAGGCCGTGAAGAGGAGAGAATCTAATATTTCCAGTCAAAATTAGGGAACGCGGAAGACGATTAACGTATGAACAAATTAAATTGAGTTCTTACCTTTCATCTTCACCAAAATCCAAACTAAGCACTTCGTTTAGTTCTTCTAATTTTCGAGAGATTTCCCTAAGAGCTGTATCAGCTTCTTGAAATTCACTCCTCGCCTTATCAGCAGCTAAACACAAAACACAGAAAAATACTGGTTTCAGCATTTGAAAATATTTCGAAAACAAAAAATGCAAAAAGGATTAAATACCGCGAATGAGTTCCATTGTTTCTGAGTCGTACTTAGGGTTCTGGGATTCATCGGTATGCTTATTGTTATCGGTAGAATAATCAGTCTCTTCTTCACTTGTTGGTTTTTCATCTTCGGCATGGTCAATTTCTCCTAAATCTTCTGCTTCATCATCCTCAAAATCGTGTTCTTCTGGAGTATCATCGGTAGTCTCTTCCTTGCCCCCTTCATTTTGAGCTGTTTCTTCTGTCGCATGATCACCGGCATCCGGTGGAGTAAACATTCCTCTCTCCATTAAAAAATAAGGTTTCGCTATGAGCCAACCACTTTTAAACCATTCTTCCTTTGAAATCTCTTGTTCCAGGTTAAGGAAAAATGAGGCTTCCTCATCAGAGACAACGCCATCCTTGTTTCGATCAAATGTTGCCCTTGCTTGAATCTCAGCCACGGTGATTTTTTCATCTCCATTTGAATCAATTAAGTTGAACATGTCTAGGGCCTCTTTCTCGTTCCGTTCTTTTTCCTCACTATCTTCACGCTGTTTCCTTTCATCTTCAAGTTTACGGTATTCTTCTAATGCTAATTTCTCAGGTGCTTCAACTTCATCCTTGAGCTTCTGTTTTTCGTCCTTGAGCGCCTCTGCCTGTAGTCGCTCTGACTCCAATTTACTCTTTTCCTCTTCCTTGGCTTGCCGAGTTGACTTTCCTTGTGCACTCATTTCTTGCCTCTTCTGATACCCATCCCGTGCTAGTTGAATTGATCGCTCGGCTGCTTCACGGGCTACTCGTCCCATCTCGTCACAAGTGTCCGGGCAACCCACTCCTCCGTCGAATTCGTCACTCCCATCACAGCAGTCTAGGTAGATCAAACCCAAGGTAAAGAAACGCTAGGATTCGCTTCAATGTGAACATTGAAAATATTGACAATTTACCGCAAAGGCCGTCGTTCACGCGAGATGACTGAATGTATGTTGAAGTATGACCAGCATTAACGCAAAAGAAACGGCCATTGGAACAGGCTGAAGTACCGGGCTCATCTGTAAAAAAGATCTGCTCTTAGCATCTCTTAATAAAGTGCCAAACCATATTATTCTTTACCCGAACCGTCGGGGCAATCACAGTAGTCGTCATTGACGAATGAGAATGAGATTGATTTACTGCCATCAAGGCAAACGAATTCCTTCTGAGGGTCATAGAGTGCAGCTCCTGGAAATGACAAGAAAACATCGTACATGATGAAACAAAGAAATGCTAGTGAGAAACTTACGAGACAGCGGTACTCCCCTTGGGGTAAGTTTGGCAGAGATGAGGAAGTGATTAAAAAGGATTCCAAAGAGTCCGAGCATGGATAGGCTATGCCATACACGAGGACGGAATTCTGACACCATTGCTTCTCTTCTAAACAATCCAGGGACGACCGGAATTATACAGGAGCTGAATGAAGCTGGAACGAACCAAGCAAAATGCAAAAGTCAAAACCTGACCTGTGATTTTCGACCTAAGCTAACATAACAATACTGTCAGTAGAGAGCTTACCAAATTCCCGTCGGGAAGAACGCGGATCTAGCGCAAGTCGATCTAATGACTACAGCAGTACCCGAGGTAACAATGTCTATGATTATGCTGATTAGGTTTAGTTGATTGATTTGACTGAACACGTAAGCCCAAAACCGGATGACCTAACTCAACAAAAACTCACCGTTGTGAGCCGGTTCCCCGTCTTTGAAAAAACAAACACAAATGGACACATCTGTCGATTTTGTGCGATTTGTGAGTGCCGCTTCCGAAAAACAATCTCTTTTTTTGCAGGTGAAAACTGCTTGTTTGCCAAAAATTACCTTGATAGATTTTATTTTTTGAATAATTTATTAAGCAAGAAATCCATTTATACCTAATTTCATAGTATATTAAGCTATTTGGAATGTAATAATTTGTTCTGAATGAGCATTTCTGGTTTTCAAGTATTTTAGACTCCAAGCGTCCAAATGAACCAAAGCTCCTCATCGCTTGCAGCACCGGAAGTGGAGGTCGTGACTCTGTAACCCGCCTCAGCCAAAGTTTTGAGCAAAATTGTCACCAAATTAATCGGAAGTAGCTTATTTTCAAGAAGCTCCTTCAACTCCTCATCTTGCGCTAGCGGGTCCCCAAGGATGCACTCCCCATTTTTCAGTTCTGAAAATCCAGGATGAGCTTTAACGAATTGTTGCCTTTTGGAATAAATTAGACCATTGACACGGATGACCCAGCTTCTTCTACGGTGTGGAGGTGGGCCTGACTCACGACGAGCACTAGAATTTAAAGAAAAACAAATTAATCAGGGGTTTTCAAAGTAGAACTGCTCCAAATTAAATCTTACCATATTGTTGCGACGGACATGGTAAAAAAAAATCAATTATACTTCGGATGTCAACAAATTTTCTAAGACTGAATTAAATTAATTCAAGTTATACAAAAACAACTTGTTGTTTAGCAAGTTTCTTATTAACTTGTATTTTGTGCCTGAAGTAATCAGAGACCACCTGAGGAAAGTCGAGAAGAGCATCATTTTTTAGGGGAGGCTCTTCCAGTAACTATTCTCAGGTGTCACATTTTTCTTTAGTTACCGGATAGTGGGGTGTTGGAAAACGGTAGACTATTCTCGAAGGTTTCATCCGCTAAATCAGAAAATAGGCTGATTCGCGAAAAGCGCAAGGGGTTCTAGCATGGAGCAATAGTAATTCAACTTCCCTTATGCTTGGAGTTCGCAAAAATCGCGAAAAATTAATTGTCTACCTAATTGCTGTTAAGAAGGCAAATTAATGGCACTTGGATTCTTAGCAAGCGATTTTCTGAATATCCGCCGGAAACGGTGGGGTGATAACGAACGCTTGTCAAACAGCTGCCACGTTCTTAAAAATCATTACTTGTCTCCGCTGTAAATTTTATTTGCTTTGCAGTGAGCTTATGATAAGTTAGCATCGGAAATTAGAAGGTAGCGCGTCTAAAATGTTCAATAATGTTTAGCTGCAAAAAAAACCACCAAAATAGCTTTCTGGTTAATTTTAAAAGCAGCCCTGAGCAAGTGCGAGGCTACGGTTGAAATTTTTTGTCGATACAGGATGGTCCCTGGATACGTGCAGCATTAGTGTCGCTTGCCAGAAAGCACAACCGATACCTTAAAATCGTTCTTCATCACCCCCTAGTAGGTGGAGGGATAACGAGCCTTACTTTAATTTCTTTTGTCTATCAGCAGAACTAAAATTTTGAAAAATGAGTCATTTAGTAAAAGGGTGAATTAGGCCATGGCTTTTGGTCAAGAAAATTTGGCTTGTCTATTAAGTTCTTAATGAAAGAACCTGAAAAGCGTTCGCTGTCACCCCACTATACCGTATACTTTGCTTATTGGTCTGAAAATAATTTGAAAAGCAGTTGGAGCACTTCTCTAGATTTTGCATGAAAAGGGTTCTTTTTTTAAATTGGTCAAAATACTGAGGTAAAAAGAGCAGAATTGAGGGGAAAGCTGGAGAAAGTTTGAAGCCGTGCTTCGTTACACAAAGGAAAAAATTAGGAGGTTCATACAGAAATATATTTTATTTATTTAATTGCTAAAGGTAAAATTATACCGGTCATTCCATCCTAGAATAAAATATTTCAGCTTATATTAAGTCAAGATATTGATCTTAGAGTGAAGGAAGGACCGGATGTTGGAATCCTTTTCAACAGCGTCTCGCATTTGTAGGTGCAGGGCAGACTCCGATATGCCAGCCAGCTCCTGCCCCTGATAATTTCTCAAGGAAAATAAAGAGTGGTCAGAACAATCTTTGTTTTCATCCCATTATAATAATTATCAGAGTAGTGGTTCGTTAAGACTAACCAACATTTGTGTTTTGGACTTCCTCCTCTGCTAACCGCTCGTTGAAAATTGGTTAGCTAACTGGTTAGAATGAAGCACTGTGAAATTTTTGTGGGGGTTTCCATTTTTATTGGTATTGTCTCAGGTAAGCTACTAATTTAAAATCCAACAGGTTAGGAAGCAAAAAAAATGATAATTTCTTTGCGCAGGGGAATCCATCTCAGATATTCCAAAAATATCATTGTTCAAGCAAAAAGACTATGGTGGATCATTCACACCATTTTTGCTCTATCCTGGTTGTAATAATATTTGGGCCTACGGATGGGATAAGGCAACCGCATCCATTGCACTTCCAAGTACTCTTGATTGTCTCATACTTTGGCAAGATGTCAACTGTCGAGGTCGTTCTGAAAGGATCACATCCGCAAACAGCACCAAGCTCCGAGATCTCGACCAGCTAGGATTCGTACATGGATTTTCCGAAGGAATTTCTGCTATAGAAAAGTGTGATTCAGGTATGGTGGAAGCACTCTTTTCTTCTTGATCCCTGAAAGCATTTTTTATCCTTCAACTAATAAAAGAAAAATGCATTATTTATTTTTCCCAGGAACATGCACCGCACTTGGAAAGTTTGTGTACCCAGGTGCTTGTGACTTGTATATTGTCTGTACGCTGGATTCTGGACAAATAAAAAAGAAAATACATAGGTGTCCACCAAAGAAGAAATTCGATCCGAAGTTCCAAACTTGCGACTTTCCAGAGAAAGTCTTTCCAAGACCTCCTTGTTAGGAAAATTCTTTTATTCTCAACTCTGGAAATTCTGTTTCATTGAAATACGTTCAATGTTTTTTTTTTGTATATTCTTTTGAAACAAAATAATAGGCATCCTTGATACTTTGTACTGGAACACATGTAATAAAAATCAATAGCTTAATCTTGCCTCAAAATTTTTTTTATTGTTAAGCTCTTCAAATTGGATGCTTTTATTTGCATTATGCCTATAAAGCAGCAGGTGACACTTTCTCCTAACCTCTATAAGGGAAAAATTGAACGCTTCCGGAGTTTAGTTGAGCATAAGACGGCCGGCAGAAATGTTAACAGGTAAATTACTCGGTTTCCTCAGTTTCTTGACTCTGGTCCTCGTCAGTGCTTTTGATGAGAAATTCATACAACTTGTAAAGAAAATCCCGGATCACTCGGATATAATTTACGTGTCAAAAAATTCAACATGTGGGTTACCAGGCAGCAAGCTTCTGAAACCTTTGCTAAAACGGATGCTCATTTTCATTTTTTTTTAGTTCTAAAATTTCATAATCAGTGGAAATGCCAAGCATCTCATTTGAATGAGCTGAAAAATCCAGAATCGCTTAACTTCACAGGGATTTTCGCTGTCTTTTATGAAAGTGCTGAAGATACTGTAACTGCACTGGCAAAGGTAAGGATTCAATTTCACAGGGACGAATTTCTATTACCCCATTCTTTATTATATAACAAATAGATAAATCAAGCGAGGCATTGGAGCGGTTCCCTTTTCTTAATTAACTGGCCAGTTAATTCAACTTTGGATGCTGAGAAAATTCCTCATTTTTTTCCAAGCGATAATATTTATTTTATTTTTAATTCAATGAAATCGATTTCTAATTTTACTTTCTACCACTTCTACACTATAAATGGAATCAGCAGGTTAACTCAGGTTAAAAACATTTGGACAGTTCTTACCAGTTGTGGAAATTGTCCAACGTCTCCGCCAATCAACGCACAGGGACATCTACTCAGGGTTGAAAATACGGTAAGAAAGATGAAAACAGAAAGCAAAGCATTAGAATTACAGATTTTTTAATTGCCTTCAGTTCACTGGCGAGTTTAAAGACTCATTCCCCATATTTGGGAAATCAGTCAATTTATCGGACACGCTCAACGGAAAATTGCTGAAAATATTTACTGATTTACTTAACTTTACGTAAGTTACATGATTTTGGATTTTATTTTTAAAAAAATCTAAAAATTAAAAGATTTAATTCTCTTTTGTCTCATGTCGCTTTTTTCTTCTTCAGATTTGAGACGACAAGATCGGATAGTTTGGATGTGAATTTTCTAAATGGCTCCTGGCGGGGGGTCGTTGACGACGTTGCGAGGGGCGTAGCCGATATTGGAGTGAGCAGATCCACCCTCATGATCCCCAGCAAAGCAAGTACGGTGGCTTATCTCCCACCCATTGATGAGGATTCGTAATTTCCAAAACAAGAAACAAAGCCTTAAATTAAGCCTTAAATTAAGAAACGGAACCGATTTTCAGAGTTGTTGGATTCTTTCGTCCACCGGATACGAATTCAATTCGTGATATTTTCTTTCAACCCTTTCAAAAAGACCTTTGGTGTGTAATTTTACTCTCTTGGCTCATTCTGGCATTCTCGCTAGTTGGGTTTACTAAAATCAGGAAGCGATATCATCTTAATCGTGACGAATTGGGAGATGCTACAGAATCAGACTTCGGGAAGGACTCTTTTATGTTTGTGCTTGCAACGGCCACTCAACAAGGTTAATTTAAACGCTTTTCAGAAAAACGAGGCCCACCTTTCAACAGAAGAGTCAAGGCGGAAGCCTTAAGATAATTTAACATAAAAGATTCGCCTTTTCGAGCAGATGCTAAAAATGCGTTCAACTAATTAAAGTCTTTATTATAAAAACTTTGCAGCCAGGAAGCGCCTTGGCTGTTTTCAAAGGTGCAGTTAAAATTTCTGGTTGCCTTATTAATAGCGCGAGCGCTATTCATGCGAATGCAATGTCCGTCCATCCGTCCGGCCGAGCACGTAGATCTCCGCAACGGTTGGTCGGATTGACTTGATTTTTGGTATGAGAGTTCCTTAGGGTCCCTAGTTGTTCACTATTATAAGTATCTAAGCGATTGGTGAAGTTTTGAAAAATTTCGATTTATGGCCCATATGTTTATATGGGTATATGGACATATGTGCATATGAACCGGTACACCCGGTATACCCTTGTTTACATCCGGTACATCCGGTATGCCCCCGTTTACACCTGGTATACCCGGTAAACCCCCCTTTACACCCGGTATACCCCTGTTTACACCCAGTACATCCGGTATGCCCCCGTTTACACCTGGTATACCCGGTATACCCCCCTTTACACCCGGTTATCTCGCGCTATTCCATACATCCGTCTTGCACGGTTTATTCTAATTAGCAAATTAAAGGTAAATTGAGCCCATTTTTCAGCATCTACTCGAAACAATATTTTAGGCTCTGTAAGTTGTGCCGCTGCTTCTGGAAAATGTTTTACGTTATGCGTTTCGAAAAATTCAAACCCTCTTTCCTGAAGCACAATTTATACGGAAAACCAAAAAAAAAATTTTTCTAGGCTGGGACGAGCATCCGGAAGCAATTTCACTCAGAATTATATTCTTTTTCACCTCGATAACAGGCGTGATTGCTTACGCTGGATACTCAGCTGCAATTGTGTCCACCCTGTCTACACGTGTGGATTTAATTCAGACTCCAGAGCAATTACTGAAAAGTAATTTAAAAATTGGACTTCTTGATAGCGGAGTTTGGAAGTTTAGTGTAAGAAAACTCCGGAAGCCAAAAATTTCTGAAGGAAAAACCATAAGCAAATTCTTCGATTTTTCTGTACAGGAAGGCATGGTGGATATCTTAACCTCACTTTGCGATTCTGGTGACTGTTCTGTGAACGTTACGCATGGGATTGACCTGATGCTCAGTTCGCCTTATGCATTTATAAGTACAAGGAAAAGAGCCTATCAAATGATCAAGACAGCTCTGAACCAATCAGAGATGTGTACATACAATGAACTCGTGATTCTGAAACAAAGGTTCCATGTCGGAATGTTTACGGCCAAAACTTTCCCTTTTCGTGAGCAGTTGAGAATTGTGTATGAAATAATATATAATCAGAAACTCCCAATTTAATTATAAATTAGTCAAAGTAGTTTATTTAATGACTGTTCTTGATATAGGCTGACAATGGTTCGTGAGCGGGGTATTCTTTGGCTACTGAGAAGTGACTATGAGGACAAAAGAAGATGCTTGGAGGTTTTGGATACTTCAGGGAAAGCTCTAGGGGCAAATGACGTGTTCACTGCCTTTATGATCCTTTGTGCTGGATATGTGCTGAGTCTTCTATTTCTTGTTATTGAAAAGATAATTTATCGTACTAGAACTTCATTCCTAGAGTAAACATTGAAGGTTTTGGTACCATCATCCCATCGACAAAAAAACATGATCAAAAAGCTAATTTAGGCGACTTAAAAATTTGGGGACGCTTCTGGAGCGCAGTGAACTTTGGACAACCAGAAGACCTTCCAAAATGGTAGGCTTGCCGGTCCTCACTGAGGACTCCTCATACATCGAAGCAGGTGATTTAACCCTCGAAGGGTCACTCATGCTGACAATGGTCAACAAGCTTAGAAATTCGAAAATTTTCTGAAAAGAATTTTTGACTAGGGAGTTGAAACTTCTTGTACCTTCCTAAAAATCATTTCACTACTACAACGCTTTTATGTTGGGGTTAACCCTAGGAGGCCCAGCCTAATGCAGAATTATGGACACATAGTAAAAGTAATTATTAAACACTCATGGTTATTTTAACCTGAAGAATTTCATTCGATACACCGACAAAGCAAATTGCAATGCGGAGCGGAGGCGATCCGATGCACATTGTAGGCATTAAAAAACCGCGTGGGTCTTCTAGGGTTAAGCGGCGGGACGCAATTTGTATTAGCAATTTGCCAGGACGCTGGACTTGTTCAGTGTTTGAAATCGCTCCATGAGCCGCTCCTGAATTTAACCCATAAGTGCACGGAAAAAGAACGATGTGCGGCATGGAGCGATTTTAAACACTGGACTTGTTAGCTGGGGCTACACTCATGACGACAGAAATCCCGAAAGCCAAATCATGTTGACAAAGTCAGCAGACCTAAAATACCGTCTGACCATTCTTCAAAGGACCCCGCCACAATAAGATATGGCAATTGGCGACATACAACTTTAAAAGAAAAGCTGTGGCCTTAACTCAGTTTTTAGCGCAGAATCGATTCGTGATGCCTATTTTTCCAAATTCGAACTTGTCTGACCTCAGGAGGTCACTAAAGGTCAGGTACTTGACCTCACGGTTCTAGACAAGTGATACGTCGATCGAAAGCGCTTGATGCCAATATTCTAAAAATATACCACACCTGACCTGGCTAGTGCAAAACGTGGCCACCAGAGGCCGCCAAACCTTACGCTCAACACTGAATGACCTCTGGCGGCCATGTTTTACATTAAACAGGTCAAGTTTAGTATATTTTTTAGAAACAAGACATCAAGTTCTTTCTATCGACATATCGTTTGTCCAGATCCGTGAGGTCAAGTATCTGACCTTTAGTGACCTCCTGAGGTCAAACAAATTCGAATTTGGAAAAATGGCCCTCACGAATCGATTCTAAGCTAAAAACTGAGTTAAGGTCACAGCTTTTATTTTAAAGTTGTAAGTCGCCAATTTCCTTATGTTATTGTGGCGGGGTCCTTTTCCTCATCTGAAAATATGGAGAATTGGCCAACCTTCGCCTTGGTTTTCTTTTCCCTCCATTTTTACTCTTTTTCCTGGTTCGTGCGTGGTGCTGCATGGCCTCTAATCGCTTCTGCTGCTCCTCCTCTCCACTACAGCGGAGGAGTTTAGGTCAAATTTGACATAGGTCAAATATGACATGATAGGTCAAATATGACATGATAGGTCAAATAGGACATAGGATTATTTACCGTGAGTTTAGTGATTAAATGATTAACGGCCATTTACACCAACGAAGTTTAAAAATCGAATTTTAATTAAAAAATGTCCATACACAAATAATTGAATCTTGTTTTTAAGATTAAAGACACCGGCGCAGTAACATTACGAAAGGTGCGCGTGCTAAAATCGGCTTAAAATTCATCCGATTTGCTCAAATTTTGCAGGATGACAATTTAAAATATTATCTTTCAGCTAACGCTTAAAATTTGACCTTTCATCTCGAAGAGGTCAACGGAGGTCAACATCAGGTTTAGGGCTTGTAAGGTTATTCCACGCTGAATTCGAAAGTTTTCGGCTTCTTCGGTTCATGATAAAAAATATTTAGATTCAAAGTAAATCAAGCTTTCCAGGGACACCCCACAAGCCCTAAACCTGCTGTTGACCTGTGACCTCTTTGGGGTCAAAGGTCGAATTAAAAGCGTCAACTCAAAAGCAATATTCTAAACCATCACCCTGAAAAATTTAAGCAAAATCGGATGAATTTTAAGCCGATTTTAGAGCGCGCACCATTTGTAATGTTACTGCGCCGGTGTCCTTAACTGCGTTGGTGTATATGGCTGAAAAATCTTTTTTCCGAATCGGATTACTATAATGCGTCGGGTTTATTGTAGTTAGATGTACGCATTTTGGAGTTTTATTTACCCTTTACTTAATATTATTATACGCATTCCAACGTTGCCGTTGTTTCCATGTCAAAGACTTACTATATCATATTTGAACTATCATGTCATATTTGACTTATGTCAAATTTGTCATATTTGACCTAATCTCCTCCGCTGCACAACAACCGCAACGTCTACCTTTCTTTCTTATTCTGAAAACAACAATGGGAATTGAGAACACGGATTTTATCCTTTCTTTCTCGTCCAGTTGATCAACAATACAATTTCTTTAATCAAGGAGTATAGTTCATTGTTATTGCTAGTACATACTGAAAGACGTTGAGCTGTAGTCAGTGAAAGCCTGAATTCCGTCATCCTGAAACTCGGAACCCACGTAATTCCCCGCGGGTAAACCCATTCTATTCATTCATATCCTCTTCACGCAATAATTAACTAACTAGTGGTTCCATTTCACATGTTAGTTGTATAACATTGAGAAATGTTATTATTAGTTTACAATTTGAGCTCCTTGTACTACATCTACAAGTACTTCTTGTAACCTGTAAATTGCAGAAGCAGTAATAACGGAGGAGCAGTAGTAGTGGTAGTCCGTTGTCCGTCAATGCAATGAGGCTGACGCTTAAGGTTTTATTTGTGACTCTCACCTCTTCTTAGTTTTATTTAGCTCCTCCTAACCTCTGCCCTTCTGCCACCTGTAACCACCGGATAATATAATATTACCAAGAGGCGTTTCTTCTAATCACCTGTTTCTCGGTTACGATTTTCAGTTCGGGATAACGGGAACGTCCAAATCCAATCCAGACTTGCTTTACTGATGGAACCACCCAATCTCGACTAATTGCAACTTATTCAGTTAAACAGTAGGAGATACAGATTTCATTGTTACCTGTTCACCTCTCCTACTACGCAGACGCATCAATTATTCATAGGACGCTGGTAAGTCATTAATCCCACCTAGTATTTGTATGCAAAACTGTTGAATTATTTGTTCAGCTTCAGCTTGGGATGGGGTACACTAGTAGACATCACTACTACTTCTAGGGCTGGGCACGAGCCGAGCCGAGCCGAGCTTTTGACCTCTCGAGCTCGGCTCTCCTTTACCTAAATTTCCACGGCTCGGCTCGGCTCTTGGCTCGCTTTTTCTAACATTTCATGGCTCGGCTCGGCTCTTGCCCGGCTCGGCTCGCGGCTCGCTCAAAAGCTCTAGAGCTGGCT
>JABASM010000826.1:0-18407 GCA_019776545.1 Brachystomella parvula | reverse complement strand
TCGACATTAAACTTTGAGAACACTGCTAAAATCTGTATAATTATAGGACTCAGCAAAAAAATTCTTATAAAGTGTCTAATACACTTACGAAATCCGCAACACTGCTGACTAGATATTGATTGACTAGACTCCATTGACTAGAAGTGTTTTTTTTTTCTTTTCAGCTATCTGTTCAAAGTTGAAAACGTGCGTAGCATGCGTCGCCAAATGTTTTTGGTCCAGCCTAACAAAAAATTGTAGGCCTTATCAGCCGGAGGCTGATTTCGTCACGCGTGGGCAGGCTGAACATTGTCCAGACTATTCCACCACGCCCAATTCCACCGATGTGGCGCCGGACCCCGCCGCGATGCCTCCTGCTTTTTCCACGCTCACACATTGCCTGCTGTTCACTGGTTCCATTACATTAGGTAAGATTTCAATTTTTTTTTCAGTTTTTATTTTTAATTTTCAAATTTTTTTTTCTTAAAGAGTTTTTCAAAAAATTTTCGAACTTTCAAAATAGTTTTAGAATTTTGACAATTTTTAAAAGTTCTCCCTACCTTATTTTTTTTAAAAGGACATGGTCGCTGTAACATCACGAAATGGGTCCTATACAACCTTATAAATAACCTTGCGTTCTCAACTCAATTTTTAGCGTAGACTTCAATGGTGAAGACCGTTTTTGGGAATTCGAATTAGTTTGACCTTAGGAGGTCACTAAAGGTCAGCCCATTAACCTCACGGATTTGTATAAGTGATATGTCAATCGAAAGCTCTGTAACCCCTGATCCCGGAAACATACTACGCTTGACCTTTTGACGTACATCTTAGTCACCACAGCTCACTAAAGATCAGCTGTTTGACCTCACGGATATGGTAAAGCGTGTACAAGTTGGATGTTTTTGGAAATATGTATATAACATCTCTGAACAATAATCTACAGCTTTTTTAACTGAAATTTTTCGAAATTCGCTTGTGTTTGACCTTTAAGGGTCACCAAAGGTCAGTCAGCTGACCTCATTGATCGGTTTGCGTGATACGTCAATCGAAAGGGCTTGCTATCCTGATTCTAAGGATATACTGCGCTTGCCCGTTCATTGTACAACATGGCCGCCAGAGGTCTTTTACAGTTAAACGTAAGGTTTGGTGACCTCCAGCGGTCATGTCGTGCGTTAAAAAAGGCCAAGTGTGGTATTTCTAGAATAAAGACATCGGGTTCTTTCGATTGACACGTCATTTGTACAAATCTGCGAGGTCAAGGGGCTGACCTTTAGTGACCCTCTGAGGTCAAACCAATTTGAATTTCGAAAAACAGTCTTCGCCATTCAATTCTACGCTATAAACTGAGTTAAAAACTCAAGGTGTCTTATAAGGTTGTATGGGACCGTTTTCGTAATGTTAACGCGCCGTGGTCCTTTTAATCAATGTTTTAACGCAAACGCGTCGAGTATGATATATTTCTAGAATCAGGAGGCAAAAACGCCGTTCGAGTTCGTATCCAAGTTAGCGAAGCAAACCATGAGTTCGAATTATTCGAAATTCGTTTTCTTTCAAGGCCGTGATTCGAATTATTCGAAACTCGTATTCGAATTTCAAGGCTGGGATTTGAACGGTACGAAATTCGTATTCCATTTTCAATGGTAATGGTTCGAATCGTTCGATGAACGATTCGAGTAAAGACACCTCGTATTCGGCATTCACACTATGCCGCAAATTCACTACTAAAATCCGAACGCTTTCGAATGATTCGATTTCAATTTACGACTACAAACGCTCAGTTTAAATGATTCGAGGTTCGTATTCTAATTTCAACGCCGGGATTCGAGTGGTTCGAAACTCGGTTTCGGAATTCAAGGGCGAAATTGGAATGATTTGAAATTCGTACTGGATTCAGAGTGTTTAAAGCAAAGTTTGTTATCGCCTCTAACCCGGGTGTAGTTATTAGCGATTTTTACATGGGAACATATTATGAGAAAAAGAGGCATAATCCCTGCCCAAGGTAAAAGTTTGTTTGCAATACATGTCATTTTTCCTTTTAACCATAAAAACTTCGAAAATCAGTAATACTAACAACAACAACTCTAGAGTCAATGAAAGCTGGGAGCGGACAAGCCGAAATTGATCGTTTAACAGAATCCCAGGGTTCTTTTAGGAGGCAAACTTCCACGCGAGGGCAGAACGAACTTTGCTTTAAACAGCCTAAGAATTTAAGACGTGATTCGAATGATTCGAGATACGATTCGAACAAAACTTTGCATAAGCGATTTTAGTCCAATTCGAAATGCTTAACACTGCCTGTAAATTTCACCTAAGGCCAATACAATTTCTTTTCCAAAATACAAAATTTGCAGTTTAAACCAAATGATTTTTATACTAATTTTGATTACAGGAATTGTGCTGGGGTGTTTCGTGGTCTTGCTCGGGATTTGGGTGGTCTGGAGCCGCTGCAAGCTGTCGGCTGTCTCCCCAAGAGGAGAAAAACAAATCCTCTGTACCAGACAATCTCGACGAGGGCAGCCTGGATAGCATCATGCTTCAAGGCTTAATTTTCATTCCCCCTTAAATTTTTTTAAACTCTTATAAAGAGAGATTTTATAAAAAATAAATTTTTTTCACTTTTTTAATATTTTTTTATTAGTGTTAAAGTTTTTATTGGATCAAACATTTTAGAAAAAGAAAAATGCTTGCAAATTTATTAGTCCCTATTTGTTTATCAAGGAGGTTAAGACTACTAGAGTTTTTTTCAAAGTGTGTACTTGGGAAGTTAAATTACGAATGTCAAAAAGACAAAGCTGTGTTTGATACATTTTTCTTTTTGCTTTAGAGTTACATGAACCGAGCCGTATTTGTTATTTCAGTTTGGCCACAAAAAATTAGGCTCTATTGAATCGTGAAGCAAGCTTATTAACTTAAAATTCTGATAACTAAAACTGAACGTCTTAGACAACTATGAATAGTTGAACTTTCATTACCTAAGCACTGAACTGTAACACACTTCGGAAATATTTTTTTCCCTGACGTCATATTACTACAATTTTACTACGACTTTTTTCAAACGCGCGATAATGAATACTATTCAGAGGTCAAACATGGCAGGCAACTTCGCCCTTTCATTTTCTTCAATCTCTGAAGGGTCAAGTAAATCCGGTACGTCACTGTCTTCAAACGCTTCCTCTCCGTATCCGTCCAGTTCCAGCTCTATTTTGTCTTCTTCAGCTTCTGGTTCCTGCATGTCTGCTGCGTCCGACAAATTTGTCGCTTCAGTTGAAGTTGAAGTAACTACGGTTGTTGCTAATGCCTCATCTGTAAAGATAGCACACTCATGACGCATACCACTGGGTCGAGACTTCTTGCTGTAAAAAGAAAGTTAGGTCTAAATATCTATGTCCATAAACTTTACTCAAACGTTCTACCTCTTCGGAAAGTTCGCCGTACGCCCCCCTCCACCACGTTTTGGGTCACCTGAATGTATACCTCGCCAAGTCCTCATTTTGCAGCGGGGAATTTGTTGACATCTGGCCCGTTTATGATTACACAGAGACTAGCGTCCAGCGTACTAATGACAATCCTGGACCGGCGGGTAGAAGCGATATGTTTTGATTTGCTAAAATTTCTTTCAACGTCAGCAGAAGAAGGAGCGATAACCAGTATCGTTCTGAGGAGCCGTCTAAGATTTTCCCCGACGCCGAATTCGTTTCGTTCCCGCAGAACGTACGGCCAGAATTTTGTAGGACTCGTCTGGGTAAAATCTGCAAACTTTTCATTTTTTGCAATTGCTTCCATGAGATCCTGGAATTCACTAGCTGCAGCTTCAGATATTTCGAATCTTTCAGCCAGCTTCACAATAGAATCCAATCCGTACACGCGCCCAGCCATGGATTTTCTTTCGAAATTCTTCGGATGCAGCATTTCGAACATCTCGGAGGAACCCCCTGGGAATTGATTATCGATGTGCTTCATTAAAGCCGTTATGACCCTGTTTAGGAAGGTTTGAAACGGTTCACGATTTAAAGCACTAGTGCGTCCCTCTGGCCGTCCCAGATTATACTTTTTTTCTAATATGGTTTCATTTTTTGTCAACTTTCTTTCGTATTCGTAGCGAAAAAACATTGAGCTGTCTGTTTTATTCAAAAATTTGCAGCTCCTGTATGTGTTTGTCATGGAATCCTTCCTACACTTGAGCCTGGCAAGGAACCCGCCGAGGTGAGGTTGCTTACGAGGTTCAGCCATAATACCTTCCATAGCTGCGATCAAGTTTGTTCGGAGCGATTCTTTTCCAATCAGTGTTGAACCTGACTTTTGCAAGGCTTGTGAAAAAACACGGCACTGGCTAATTACATCCAACATTAAGTGCAGAGTCAGCTGCCAATCTATGTCTGAAATTATTTGATGAATCCCTTCCGCTTTAGCGATCTGGTCAGCATCAAAATCTTTGTTACTAGCTGCCCTGGTGGCATCTAGATCTTTCAGAAGTATCGGCACATTTTTCTTCAACCTTGTGAGCACAAGCTCAGCGTTCGTTGCCCAGCGGACACTGAAAATGTAGGTTATCTTGTACAGTTTATATTGTTCGACATCAGCAAGGGCTGTCAAGTGAGCAAGATTTTTGGTGTTGTATTTAGGACTAGAAGCGAGCAATAGTTTGGATGCTATCTTCAAACTCTTGAACTTCTTGAATGTCATTAACCGTTTTCCTGGTAACCAGATTGAGCCGATGCGGCATACAATGCAGCCTGTATGCTTTGGTCTTATTTCCAAGAAGCTCTTCTGACAACGAAACCGCAACTCCGTTTTCTTTCCCCGTGAACGTGGCAGCGCCATCGGTTGAAATAGCTACCAAATTCTGTGACATCAGATCCCAAGGAGACCCGTCTCCTGCCTTTATAGACTTTCTTCTCTGATTTTGTTTACGTATCCCTCAGCAGTAACATCCGCACCCATTACGATAGTGAACAAGTATAGAACCACCGGTGTTTCGTTTTCTAAAGTTTGGATACTAACGGAGAGTAGATCTTGCCCACGTATATCGTGGGCACTGTCGAACATGAGGCAGATGGGATAATTACTGTCTACAAGATGTTCGACAAGAGTTTTTCGCATTTCAGTAGCAATGTGCTTTAACAACTTTTGAGGTGCCCCCATATCCTTATGGTGGTAGAACATTAGCGGTGACCCCATGCTCTTCAGAAGGTTTAGAATACTAGGGTGATGCACGAAAGGAAGATACATTTTTGTCTCGGTGTAGATAATAGTCATCATAGCAGCCGTGGTTTGCTGCATTGCTTGGAGTTTTTCAGTTTGCCTTTGAGCAACCTGCTGAAGCTTTGCCTTCGCCACACATAACTTTTTTGCATTACCGTTAGCTACGATTGCTGCATGAAACTCTACAACATAGAAAAAAATACCTTACCATTTGGAACTCAGTTAGCAAGGGCTAAAACGTACTTGATTTTGGATGATTATGTAATTTGTCCCTCATATCATCCTTGTTTCCGGCGCAAGCGCCGTGATCTTTAGCGAAGTCGCTCTTACGTATACGAGCAAGATTTTCATCCGAGTCGCTTAAATGAGCTCGACACAACTTGCAGCGAAAGCATCCATGTTTTGGGGATTCTAAATTTAGCAAGTACTCCAGCCATGACAATGTCTCTTTGTGGTCATTAATCCATTTGATGGGCATATGAGCCATGGTTACAGGGTTTGAGCTGAGCGCATGGATAATTTTTTCCACATTTTCCGTATCTAAGTCTATTGAACCGAGTGCCTCTCCTATCAATACACCGTCTGTTACGCTTCCTCCCGAACCATAGAAAATAGAGCAAAAGAACGAACCTGCATTTTTCTGTGCATGTTGTAAACTGCGAGTGGCTTGATCCAGATCATCAGCAATAGCTCCAAATACAGTTGGTAAAACTGGCGCAGTAATGTTAAGGGGTTGCAGGAGAGCTTCATCTACCTGCCTGAGCACCTCATTCTGTTCGCAATATACCTGCATTCCTTCGCTTGGTTCGTCGTCGTCCGGTACCTCATTCGCGTTACAGGCCATGATTATTTCGACTTCATCTATGAGTATTTGTCTGCCGCATAAGCAAGCGTTTTCCTTGTTCGGTTTCGCTTTCGTAAATCTGAAACTCTCCGGGAGAAAGCTATCCTCTGATTATGCGCACCGGCTAACAGATGTGTGCACCAGTGATGCTGTATAAATAATTACATCGAATAAGATTTGGGTAGGGTGGAAAATCAACTATGAACTACGGTGATATTTTACCGGCTGCCGGCGCATTAACCGCCTGTTCTACCCCAACGCAAGCTTTAGGGTGGATTAAACCCTGGATTGCTTGTGGCTGGTCAACTTCCATAGGGAGGTAGTTGTTTAGCACAAAGCGTCTTCCCATCATTTTTGGAAAAAGCAGATCGGCCAGCGGTAGTCTCTGATAAAATGACATTTTCCCAAATACAACAGCATCGCTCGCTGACGTAGACAGCAGCCTTTGCAGATCAGCGGTCAATGGAACAGAGTTAGTGTACTGCCCGCTTTGAAAAGCGAAATTAGTCACAGCCGTCTCCAGTGAAGAGGATAATAAAACCGACAGTACGATCATATTTGGAAATTCTTTCCATATTCTAGGAGCGATTAAATTTCTCACGCGCTGGACGTTCATGGAATTCCAGCTCATAGTCTTATCTGTAACATTTTCACCTAAGTGGATCAACAAAAAGTAAAGTATAGCTAATGAAAAAGGTTGGATGGTCACCAGTTTTGTGCGAAGATAAATTACCTCCAACAACATGATAACCGTCCACATTTAGCATCTCGTCTTTATAGTCGATGATACCAAACAGGCTTCCTCCTCCGAATACACGGGCGCTCACCAAAAAAACTTTTATTCCGGCCATGGAAAGATGTGCCTCGCCACCGGACGTGCAAACACCCTAAAAACCGCTCCAAATAGTATTCAAGAACTAGCTTTGTTGAGTCACATAGTAACTGGGTACAGCTTACCCGAATCTCCAAAAATTCTTCACCGTCCAACCCATCGAAAAGGTTTCCCTTGATTTCACTGATAACAAACTTGCAATTTTTTCCAGGGATCTGTGCCACTGCTAGTGCAAGTAAGGCAGGAAGAAGTAGTATTATGCTCTTCATTTTCACCAGTTTTTCTAAATTAAAAACATGCTATTACTTTTTTCTCGAGCGCTGGTTTTCCTGGAAAAGCTCCTTTTAATAAGAATAGAATAGGAAGAAAAGAGAAATGTTCTTTTCCCAGCCCTGTTCGATTTTAGTGCAAGTGAAAGTAGGGAAAGAAAGAAAGGCAAATACTAGGATGCTATTACTTCTGCGAAGGGAGTGAAGAGCTGAAAGTGTAACGAATTTGGCCAGATGGAGAAATCGATATGAGCCGTAGCTCTTCAACCCAGAGCAAAACTAAACTTGGCAACTGTCATTTGCTGCTAAGAATCGCGCATAGTGTAAACTAGAAGAATTTGAATACTATTATGATTGCTGATGAAAGAAAATGCATTCAAATCATTCGAGAAAACTAAAGTTTTAGACATTTTCTCCTTACGTCATTGTGACCATAATTCTGACTAGTTAATCTTTTCATAGGAGGAACCTGAAGTGTAGCTTTAACTATTCTCGAAAGTCCTAGAGTTTTCTCCACTTTCTTCCCACAAGGCAAAATGTGTCCTTGGATTTTCTCTACAGAGATAAGCCTGCTATTCTCACACACTATTATTAAGTAGAATCGCAGTATTATTTTGTTCAATTATTAAATCAGAAATTAAAAACCCTTTATCTACTTGCCTTCATTGTTGAGATCTGTCTTTTGCCGGCTTCCCGCGATTTGGGACCCCAAAATTTAAAGCAGATGCGTTAATCAGTCTAAATAAGTGATATAATAGTCCCTTTCTTCCACTAGCTTGTCGTAAAATTAAGACTATGTTTAGTGCGTAGCCTCAAAAATATGAATGAAACACTTCCTCTTCTTATTCTAATATTAATTACTTAGTCGGGATTTTTAAATTTTCTTTTGTTCAGAGAGAAGAAAAAGTGAAAACACTGCGGATAAAACTAAATGGAAAGTTCTAAGGTTCGAAAGGAAGGGAAGAGCATCTTTCACTTTGGCAGCTCATAAATAAAGTTCTGAACAAAAGTCTAATCTCGGCAGCTCAGTATTTAAACGCTTCAAAGTCAAGTCGCTACTTCTGAAGAGAGCAGGGAGATTGTCCATGCAAATAGGGTAAAAGGGGAAGAATAAGGTCAAATGAGGAAAATCGATAGGAACCAAGGCCGAGGAGAACAGAACCAGGGAAGTAGAGTAGGACGGAGAAAGAGCATTGTTCCATTAGAGCAATTTAAAAAAAAATACTCATCTCATCCTGCTCTGCAGATTCCAATGCAGTGAAAATGTAAGAATGGTGATCTTCTCATTATTTTTTCTCAACATTTTGAGCAGCAACATGGGTTTTAACTTGCTTACGGATTGTAGAAAATGCGATTTTTAGTCGTATGACACCAAAATGGCTGAATTCGGTCAAATACTTCTTCACCTATTACGATTAATTAAACCCTCGATTTACATGCAAAGAGATGAGTAAATGATGATAGGCTCCCTCCCCCTGTACGCCAGTGGGTAGAAGGGTCCCTATCTTTTCGCATGTGAAATCGGGGGGTAAAATTAATCGTAATTATGTCAAGAAGTGCTTGATCGGATTTCGGGATTTTGCTGTCAATTGATTCACAATCGCATTTCCTACAATTCATAAGCAGGTCGAACCCATGTTGCTACGTTGAATTTCAAAGAAAACTGATAAGAACATCATGCTCGTGAGCTTTTTCTACCATATTTGAGAGCAGAAGGCATAGGTTGGGATGAGTCCCGTCCTACTCTACTTCCGTCAACAGAACTAACCTTCACAACCTTCATTGGTTGCTGAGTATGGCACAGGGTAGAAATTGGGATATTTTAGCGTTTATTAACATCTACCAAAAATTAACTGTAACTGAAAAAACGAGGAGGGCTCAAACCAAGGAAGCAGCACAAGCGGTGGTGGAACGATATGAACTTATGCAAACTGTATAGATATAGTGTGGTCCCAGACCACACTCGTTAGTTACGAATTACGTGAGTGATAAGAAACAGAATTTTATACGGAATACCAAAGCATTTAGAAGGTACTTTAATATTAAATGGGGCTGCGAAGGGTTGCTATTTCCAAAAAAGAAATCCAGGGAGTGGAGACCTAAGAGAAGAGAATAGCGGTATGAACCTAAATTACATTGTAAATAAATGATAAATTACTTTTAATAATTCTGTTATTATTTTTTTAGGAAATGCAGTGCCCTCAGGGGTAGATCCTAACTACTGTGATCGTCAAGAGGCAGGTGAAGCGATTGTCTATGCTATACGGACTGAGAGACAATGTATGCAGGGAATGTGGAGATACTTAAACGGACACCATTAAGGCATCTAATACCTTTTCACGAAAAAAATGGATAAGTTAGGCTTACCTCCACTTTTCCGTTGGCTAAAAAATAAGATAATATTCCACAATTATTTTTAATAATTCTATTGTAATTTTTTTTAGGAAATGCAGTGCCCTTTAGGGTAGATTCAAACTACTGTGATCGTCGGGTGTCAGATAACGGAGAGGCAGGTGAAGTGACTATCTATGCTATACGGGATGAGAGGGCGGAAATAGAGAGGCAACGTCGGCAAGCAATGGGACTGGTACGGGCACCATTAAGATATCAATCGTTAAATAGGGACAGCCTCTTAATATCTCTTCACAAAAAAATTAATTAGTTCAGCTTACCTTCGCTTTTCCGTTGGCTTCGGGTTTGTATTGTACTGTTAGCACCACGCCGACTGGAAACAGGAAATTTTTTTCGAAACCCACAATTATTTCTTCTTAAGCTTATTTTAAGATTCTGACTGAGATCGAGACTTATCGCTCGATTTTTATACTAGCGAAGAGAATACGTAAAGTTCAGGATGAGGTTTTGTTCAATATTGCAGAATGTTCTAGAACATTCTAGCTCAACTCCGTGCGTCATTCTGAACGCAGACCTCCCTGATTGGCTGAAACTCGAGTTGATGATTCCTTCACCAAGTGGTGCTGAGTGGGATTAATAAACTGGTTGAAGTATTCGGATTCAAAAAGCAGCTTATGGAATAGCATAAGCTATAATAATAAGTCATTCCCGCAGTAAATAATAATTAGTAAGGATAAATCAAATAGGACAACAAAAAACATGAAAATATAAAACGTATGCATGTGAAATTACGTGTAAAAAATTATACTATTAAAAAATATGAAATCTAGTTTTGCGGGACAGTAGTTACTATGAAGCTATGCTTATATATGGACATTAACTTATAAAAGCATTACTAACATTCAAGTTTTTCAAAATCTTCAAAATTTTTGGGTTTCAAAGGGTCCTATACAAATCTTTAAGAAAACTTGCGGCCTTAACTCAGTTTTTAGCATAGAAGCTATTGGTGAAGGCTATTTTTCCAAACGTCGATTGATTTGACCTCAAGAGGTCACTAAAGGTCAGCTAATCGACCTCACGGGTCTGGACGCCAATCAAAAGCTTTTTGTTACTTGATTCTGGAAATATACTGGACTGGACTGGACTTTTTAACCTACCAATGGGTCACCAGAGATCACGGAAGACATCTCTAAACCGTGTCCTTCAACTTTTCTAAATGAAAATGTTCGAAGTTCCTTTTATTTGACTAAGAGGTCAACAAAGGTGAGTTCGTTGACCCCACCAATTAGGCCAAGTGATACGTCAATAGGAAGGGCTTGGCGTATTGATTTTTAAAATATACCGCATTTCAGCTTTTCAATGTACAAAATGGCCGCCAGAGGTCAGCAAACCTTTTGCTCAACCTTCAACGAGCTCTGCCGGCCATGTTGTAGACTAAAAAGTCAAATGTAATACATTTTTAGAATCAAGACAACGAGTCCTTTCAATTGACGTGTTACTTGACCCGATCGATGAGGTCAGCCGACTAACCTTTGGTGACCTTTGAAGGTCAAACACTAGCGATTTTCCAAAATTTTCTTTTGTAAAGTTGTTGAATATGATTTAGACATGCTATATGTATGGATTGTCAAAAAAATTTAAATGATACACAATTGTCCAGATCCGTGAGGTCTAGCAGCTGACATTCGGAGACCTCATGTGACCCGGTCGTACGTTAAAAAGTCTAGTCTAGTATACTTCCAGAATCAGGGAGTAAAGGGCTTTCGATTGACGTATTAGTTGTCCAGATCCGTGAGGTAAAGAAGCTAGCAAGAAGGAAGGTTAATTTTATGGCAGTTCTTGCATGCCAACTTCACCACCGCAGCTAGTAAAGCGTATACTACATTCCGCCATGGATAAAACTGTGCCAGGTGAAAATGTATGGAGGAGGCCGAATTAATTGGGGAAAACTCTACAGTCACGTTCCCAGTGACCGAGTCTATGACAACGTCCACACTGACCCACGGGTGCCAAAGATGGTGGGTTCTCCCAAACATGGGGAGCGGGTGGCTCCCAAACCGGAAATGAAACGGGAGGACTAACTTGGAACCGGGTATGGTGATTTTGACGGCGACGAGAGTTACGCCCAACCCGAGTACGAACAGGCAGCGGGGCTTCGCCCAGCCGAGCGTGAACCGGGACATTTCCATGGTGACCAACAGTAGACGACGACGGCCGAATGCTAACGTGATCCACAGGTGGCGGAAATCTCAAGGTCACCCGCACAGGGCTCACACTGGGGATTAACCATGTTACGGAACACTACCTCCTGCCGCATGGCCCGTCTTGCTTTCCGCGATTTGTACTTTTCAGCCTTCTTACGCTTTTGAACAGTACCCTTTGCCACCCGTGCAAGTGGTAACTCACGGCGAAGTGGTGACTCAATGCGCAGTGGCGGCTCATCCTCATACACAGGTGCAGAAAATTCGTGCGGAAGGTCAGGATTCCTACAACGCCAAGGAATAGAAGGACCAGTTTTGGTAAAAATACCTGGCCACATCCACCCTCAACGCATGGCGAGGAGAGTGGCGAAGGAACATGGGGAACGACTAGCCGTTCGAAAGCATCATCCAACATATGATCCACGCCCATCAGCCTAGCCATTTTGGATTTCCAACTGTCACGACGCGCAGACAAGTCTGCAGGAGGAAGATTGGGTACTGGTAACGAGAAGTCAACCACGCCAGCGCGCTCGAATTTAAAAGACAAAGGCAGTTTGAGCAAATGCGGTTCAAGTGGAATGGTAAGAAATTGCCGAGGTTGCATGGTAGTGTTATTGATCTCCTCCCAAGGACGTGCGTACTCCTTAGGCGGTGGTGAATCAGAGAGATACGCCATCAGATCCATAGGAGAATCCGGACGGGGGGATCCCTCCCCCGCTTCGGAGTCCGTAGCCAAGAGTTCATCGTCTGAAAGAATGAGCTCTTCCGTAGACACCATGGAATTGGTAGGACTGTTAATTAGTAAGTCGTCTAGCTTCGCAGATACTTCATCGGACATCTGAAATAAACAAGGAGCGACATTAGTTGGAGTAACAGTACCTCTTTTTGCGGCCAGACGAGCCGGAAATCGCACAGGGCCCATTAGTCTGGCCCTAGGTCTGGTCTCCGAACGCGGCGCGGGTGAGAACGTATATGTAAAAGCGACGAGGAAACTAACGAATGAGGGGACAAGGTAGGCATACTAGGATTGAAGGGGCCCTGAGACGGCCCTGTTGCTATAGAGAAAGAACAGGCATTGAGGGGTTTTCCATATCGCCTCCCTCCTCCTCTGTTTCGTAATCATCCTCACTTCCCCCTAAAACCGATGGACAAGTTTTATAAGGCCTAACATGGTGAACAGAATAAGTCTTAGCACCTAACCCCCTCATGACTTTTATTTGTTGGCCTACCTGACCGACAACTGTAAATGGACCAACAAAATGCTGACTCAACTTTGACCGTCGCTTGAAATTTTTAAGCAAAACCAAATCGCCCGCTTTATATGTGGCGGGTTTAACCTGTCTATTATAAGCCAACCTAGTCCGCTCTTGAGAAGCTAAGATAGTTGAACGAGCCGCCACAAGATTTTCGTTTACTATGGCTGGAAGGACATCAGCACTCTCGAAATTGGGATCCACTACTGCAGGTAACTGAACTTGAGAACAAAAAACTGGTTTCCTACCATGAACCAGAAAGTACGGGCTTTTATGGGTACTCTTATGAACCGAGCTATTATAGGAAAAGACCGCCTGGATCAACCGCAGATCCCAATTTTTTTTCTGGTCCGAAATGAGCTTACGAACCGTGGACTTAAGAGTCCCGTTGTTACGCTCATCAACACCGTTAGACTGAGGATGGTACGGAGCTGCAAAACGAATTTTCACACCAAAACTACTGACAGACGCCTGAAACTCTGCAGATGTAAAGTGAGAACCCTGATCAGCTACTAGAATCCGAGGGCAACCATGACGGAAGAACAGATGGGACTGAAGGATTCGTAAGGCACACTGCGACGTGCACGCTGTAGTAGGCCAGGCCTCGACATATCGTGTTGCGAGACAAGTCATAGTGAGAGCGTAACAATTGCGCCTAGCCGTCAGGGGTAGCGGCCCGATAAAGTCCACCGCCACTTCTTGGAAAGGACGTGAAGGTGGAGGGTATGGCGTACTGAGTCCAGGCGGACGGGTTACTCGGCGGTTATTCAGTTGGCATACTTTACACCCCGCTACAAACTGAGCTGTATGCTTGTGCATGTTTGGCCAGTAGAACCGACTCTGTACCGCGTGCCAAGTTTTAAAGAAACCCAGGTGAGACAAAATAACAACATGGATACTGTGGAGAACCTTATGGATCAATTTCTGAGGAACGACCAACCGCCAAGGTTCATTAAATTCGTTTGGATTTAAGCGAAACAACGCCCCGTCAAGCAGCATATACTCATCCGCATTTCTTGGTTCACGCCGTGCCGGACCAAAAGGGCACGGATCTTCCTGTTGGAACTTACACCACTGTAGAATGTGATCTAGCGCCTTGTCGCCTCGCTGTAGCAGAGGAATATTGTGACTAACCAGAGAGAACAGTGCCGGATATTCGTCGAAGTAAAGGCCGAACAAATGATCTGCTAAATCTTGCTCAATCAATTCTAGTACCTGAGGAGCCGGGTCAACCGGATTTCGAGAAAGAGAGTCAGCATTCGTATGTGAACGACCCGGCCTATGCACCATCGTGAAATTGTAAGGCTGAAAAGCCATCGCCCATCGAGCCAACCTACCGTATGGATCTTTAGCAGTTTGGATATATTGAAGGGCTGCATGATCTGTAATGACTTTGAAAGGGCGTCCCCGAAGGTACGGCCTCCATTTGCTGAGAGCAAAAAGGACAGCCAGGCATTCCAACTCGGCAATGCAGTACTTCGACTCCTCCGCTGTGATGGCACGGGACGCATATGCGATCACTCGGCTCTTACCGTCCTGGACCTGCTGCAAGGTCGCCCCTAGGCCCAACTTGCACGCATCGGTATAAACTTCAGTAACAGCAGTAGGACAAGGATAAGCTAAAACAGGTGGATTGACCAAACACTGTTTGAGGGCCTCAAATGCTATGTTAGCCTCAGCAGACCACTCGAACGCAAACCCTTGCTTAGAAAAAGCCCGGAGCGGAGCAGCAATCACTGCAAAATCCTTAATGAACCGGCGGTAATAGGAACACAAAGCAACAAATGACTGGACCTGTGCATTCGTTTGTGGGACTGGAAACTCCTCTACGGCCCTACACTTTTCAGGATTTACTGCAATTCCCTCTTCCGAAATCAAATGCCCCAGGAATTTCAACTGCCTACTGCAAAAATTACATTTTCCTGGCTTCAGCTTCAACCCGGAAGCACGAACTGCAGCCAAAACCAGCTCCAGCCGATCTAAATGCTCGTCAAACGTTCGAGCATACACTACAATATCATCCAAATAGACCAGGCAAACCGTCCATTTTAATGGGCCTAAGACCATATCCATAAGCCTCTGAAAAGTGGCCGGTGCGTTTGTCAGACCGAAAGGCATCACATTGAATTCTTAAGTCCCATCCCGTGCACAAAATGCTGTCTTTTTACGATCTCCCTCCAGGACTTCTACCTGGACATAGACAAACATAGACGCACCTTTCAAATGATCTAGAGCATCGTCAATTCAAGCCAAATGGTAACTATCCTTCTCAGTCACCGCATTGAGTTTCCGATAGTCAATACAAAATCGCGGCGACCCATCAGGTTTTTTAACAAGCATAACCGGAGCCGACCAAGGGGAATATGAAGGCCGTACCACCCCAGACTCTAACATTTCCGAAACCTGTGCCTGAATTTGACGGCGCTCTTCATACGATTTTCTATACGGCCGTTGTTTAATAAGCCGCGCCGACCCAATATCAATGGCATGCTGTGTCAACGACGTTTTTCCCATGGGACCCTTAGGTACCCTAAACACATCCTGGTATTTAGCTAAAAGACCCTCCAGCTCGCTACGTTCGTCCTCAGTCAACTTATCGCCAAAGGTGAAGTTACGGCGCAGAGTATCTTGGAGAGAAGGGATGGTTGAAGGATCTTCTAACGAAAACATTGCTAGAGGTGTGAGTGGAGCAACGATATCGGCCGGACTTATGGTGTGAAAATGCCCCAGGACAGCAGAGCGGGCTAATCGAGCCTCAGCGTAACCCAGGTTAACAATATGTGTAAAGCCACAACCCTCCACGACAGATACCACGAATTTTCCAATTGCCAAGTTATGCTGTACCTCCAGCTCGTGATTCAGCTGAACAGCAATATCGCCGTTAATACCCCTGCCAACAAAAACGGGAACTCTGGTGTATACACGAGGTGGGAACGAAACCCCACGAGTAAGAGCAACCTCTTCTTGTGCAAGCTCAGGGGTAGGAGAACCCACTGGGGTTTGAATCTCCAAAACAGGGGGGGTTAACACCCCCACCCCTATAGCCACTGTCAAAAATGAACCCTGCGCTAACATTTGGTTCGCACAGTCAAGTAGCACATCATATGCTTTCAAGAAGTCCATACCCAGGACCACAAAATTACTAAGGCCAGGGATAACATAAAACAAGAACTCATAACTTACCGAGTTTAAGGTGAATCGGACGCCCACCACTTCTTCGACCACGTGGGAAGGTAGCTGACCCACCGAAAGCTTAACCGTGAACGAAGGAACCGACCGACGCGTAACCACCGCCGATTCAAACAAAAATAGGACTTCCACTTTAACCGCTGATACCGAAGCGCCTGTATCCACCAAAGCAGAAACACGATGACCGCTCACCAATAATGGACAACGAAACACCAAAGACTTAGGAATCAGAGGGGCTTGCAAAGCATCCTCACTCAACGCCTGACCCCGGAGGCCCCACAACGAAGGCTCGCTTGAGCTTAACTGAGCTGGAGGTGCAGTAGCCGGGGTTGACAAACAAGGAAGGCTGGTAGTCGGAATTTTAACAAATACAGGAGGGAGCACACCAAGTGACAATTCTTAACTAAATTACGATGACCGGTATAACGTTGGAATAAAGGAGGTCGCAGGCCCTCTACCACACCATGTGAACTAACTATAGTAGAGTGACGATGGTTTGTAGCCTGGTTTTCCTGCGAAACCAGGCTTTTTTCGTTTTCCGGCACACGCTGCCCCTGCTCAGCAGTCCTCGGTGGGGTTTGGATCCCTTACTGATTCCTGTCAGGACACACCTTAGCCCAGTACCCGAATTCTCCACATCACATACAATGGGGAGCTGCTCCACGAGGAACCGCTTGATTCTGCGGTCCACCCCTTTCCTGGTTTCGCCCAGTCGGGGGGCCGCAACTACGAGGTGGGCCCGAAGGAACTTGGCCGAATGTTGGACAAACTCTACGAATATGACCCACTGCACCACACTTGTAACAAGTAACTGGTGGACGAGCCGGTATCCCGGTTCCCTGCAACTGCGGCGGAGTGTCCAACTTCATAATCAATGGTGGAGTGGGCGGCACACCAGAAGCCAGCCCCTTGACCTGAGCAAATTTGCGTAATGTTTCTGTCAACTCAGCTGTGGACTCAATTTGGAAGAAACACAGCTGCTCACGAAGGACTGGTGGGCAAGCCTCCAGAATCTCCTCCACCTTCAAGGTTTCGGACATAAAAGGGTCTAATTTCCGAAGGATTGCCAATTTCTTCATAACGAAATTGTCAGGATTTTCTCCCAACTTAAAAACACATTCCTTGTTTTCGATCTTAAACTGAGGTCTACGGGAACCATGATGGAATTGTTTCTCTAAGTTCAAGCCGATCCATTCAAAAAGTCTATTTACTGTCCAATTTTTATTGACACGCAAGTCTTGGATAATCTCCTCCTGAGATTCATACCACAAGAGAGCGTTGCCTGTAAGGAACCGATCCATCATCGACACTGCGAACGCCTCGTCTTTACGTGCAAGCAAAAGATCCTCCCGAAATTTTCTCCAAAAAATTGCTGGATCTGCCACACCATCGTATTTGCGAATCAGTTGGATGGCTTGGAATGGATTGACTTGTCTGCTAGGCTCGGGAGACCTCTCGCGCCGAGACACTGTACGATTTGGTGAAGTGACCAATTGGTCACCTGTTTTACTCGACTCCGGTGACCCCGGTACAAATGGATTAGTGGAACGCTTTTTTACTTTTGGAGACGCCTGCTCCGGCGGGGTTTGTGGTTTGTCAACCTTAAAAACCGGCATATCCTTAGAATCAATTTTTTCTGGCTTTGGAAATTCCCGATTTGGAGTTTGTGAAGAACTACGGAACCAATTTACGAAACTCATACCGAATAAGTTTCCGGGAATATGCGCTAGATGGTCTGAGGCAAAATCACCGTACAAGATGCAACAGGAAAATGATTAATTATTTTAACGTACCTTGGTAATCAGTTCAAAATGACGGATGTCCACAAAATTGGTAGTATGGGATGACACGACGTGTATGAGAGGTACGTTCCGATGGAAAGACCAGAAATCTCAGCACCGGTGACGAAACCCCGCAATCTTGTTGGAGTGACGTGGACGACAGGATGAAAAGGACCACGAGAAGAACCAGCCTGGAGGACCGGAAAAGAGAGACTGACTTGTCTCATATTTATTGAGACAAGATTGACAGGGAGCCGCAACCGCCCCAGCGTAACTAAACCTAGCAGACTATGCTAACAAGCCTTAAGTAGCAGACACTATACCAGGGAAAGAGAGGGGGTGAAGCTGGCGGGTGCAAGCGGTGATAAGTAAAGGCGAGGCTGCGTCTCTTAGTTTTGCTTTTGTTTTCTTTTATTTTTTATTGTTTTTTTTTTATTTTTAAGTTTAAAAAAATTTTATTTTATTTTTACAAAAAAAACAGAATAATAAAAGTATAAAAACATTA
>JABASM010000825.1:0-18414 GCA_019776545.1 Brachystomella parvula | reverse complement strand
CACCATAAGCCCCCATGCACATATGGGTTAAAAAACAAAATTTTTCAAAACTTCACCGATCGCTTAGATATTCAATGATCACTAACTAGGGACCCTAAGGAGCTCTCATACCAAAAATCAAGTGAATGCGACGAACCGTTACTGAGATAATCGCGTCCGGACGGACGGCCGGCCGGACGGCCGGACGTCCGCACTAACATTACATTCGCATGAATAGCGCTCGCGCTCGCGCTATTAATAAGTAGGAATAGGATGCTTCCACCCACCGCTGGACTTGAGTTGTAGTTAGGTGGGGTAGGTATTGCCGAGCACGGAGGACCAGGATTAATTTCTTTAGGTGGACTTGAGCTTTGGAATCATTTGGAGTGAAGCATGGACATCAATACGTCCATACCCAAACGAGAAGTTTGGTATGCTGCTATCCTCAACGCATCCGCAATTCAAACCACCCAGCGTTCTCACTGTTGTGACAGCCCCAGCATACAGGAGTCGTCTTATGTCTTCATAACTGAGGTCCTGCTTTTTTTGTAGCAGTATGGCAATGGCCCCGCTCACGTGTAGCGTGGCCATGGACGTCCCTTCCATTGCTACAGTCGAGCTATCACTGAGAATGTAAGCCGAGACGACGGCTTCCCCGGGTGCGACGACGTCCGGCTTCGATCCCCATTTCTCAGTGAACCCTCCCGGGCCGAGACTGCTAAACACAGAGAGGCGATTTGTTTTCCCAACGGAGCCGACTGAAATCACGTGTCCGTCACCAGGTGAATTGGTCGACCCGCACCCATCGACGCCTTCATTACCCGAGCCAAAGACTGGAATGATCCCAGCCAAATGGACATTCTCAATTGCTTCATCAAAATTATGTAGGCCACTACTCGGAGCTGCCCAGCTGTTGCTAATTATGTGCGGGGCCTTTGAGCAGTCCCACCTTTCTCCACTTGGGTCCGTGGGACAGAGCATGAATTCGAAACACGACAAAAGGTCAGCTTCCGTTCCTCCGTATTCACCGAGCGCACGGCAGCTCATCCACTTGGCTCCTGGGGCGACGCCGTATCCCAAGTCTCCAACGATCGTCCCGATCGTGTGGGTCCCGTGACCATCTGTATCTGCAGGGCTTGAGGTTCCTTCAATTGGATCGAACCACCCGAATTCTTCAATTCCAACGAAACTCCCTTTGAGTAAATTATGCGTCCCCCTGGCGCCTGTGTCAATCGACCCGATTCTGATTCCTGACCCGTCATATCCCATTTCCCAGGCTTTCGGAGCGCCGATGAAGTCCACTCCCCATTGAATACCTGCTATATTTTCGTTGGCTGGTTCTATGGTCACCGGTTTAATTAAATTCACAATTCCCGGATTTCAGTAACTTCGTCAAAAGCAGCTAGGGACTTGACCAGTTCCAAATCTGCGAGACGAGGATGTCAAGCGATTTTGAATTCTCCTGTGAAGGAGTAAGAAGTAGACTTGACTGGATTTTTGATCTGGCGATTGAACTAAGCTCCTCGGATGAGGAAATTCCAGCCACTGCTAATAGAACGACTAAAAAGCCGTTCCTAGGTTGAGGAACAAGAACATGGCGGGTAGTTTCAGTAAAGCTGCTGAGTGCGATACTACTACTACGACGGGTTAGCGCCCGCTTTTTATGAAAATAAAATCTGTGTGATGCCGCGCAAGGTTAAGAGTTATCAGGGTTATAATTAAATTTTAAAAGCCGTTTCCCGTACTCCAGTATCAATCGTAACAATCAAAAAAGACAAATAGGAAGAGTGATAAGATAAGAATTTGACTGGCCACGCCACTGCTTTTCAAGATTAATCTCTGAGAAGGGAAAGATAGCCTGTGTCACCCTTCAAATTTTGCAATATCGACGCTCGTCACCCGGGAAAGATGATAAACTTGGACCCTGAGCATCTTCACTTTTCTGTTTTTTCGACGTTGCGGACCACCCTTACTTTGTTCGCAATTTTCAAAAATCCTTAAGAGATTTCAAATGCAATAGCATTCTTAAGAAAGGCGTCGTTAAAATTGATTATATTGAAGGGATCTAGAAATTCCGTTACCGGCCGGGTCTTAAATCTCTTCGAATTGAAGAATATTCAGAAACCAACCAGACTTCGCAGATTTAAGATGGAAAATCGTGATTTTTAGAGTCCGAAATCGGGATTCTTCTGAAAAAATTACTTTTTCAACGACGTCGTCCGTAGGAAAGCCTTTGAGATGTTAAATCACATAAAAATTCGAAAGAAACGAACAAGTGTAAAGGTTTTGGAAAAAAAATCCAAAAATGCGTTCAGAGAAGTTAGGATCCTTGTTCTTCAGCGTTTCGGAGTGATACATGGCGTTATCACGGATTTCGGTCTGGTCTGAAGGTCCCAAGCTTCCCTTGTGAGTCATGCCAATATCCAATACCACTTATCAGGTCCAGAATCAATGGCTTTGAATTTTTCCTTTGAACTTTCCCCTAACCTCAACACATTTTTCCATTGAGGACCTCTAATACGCTCGAAACACCCAAAAATACGGCTAAACTCAATGGACTCCAAAAAAAGTAATATGATGACCACGCCCAGGCGGAAGCAGATTCATAAATCTCCTTCGTCTAAAACCTTGGAGGTAATAAAAAGTCCTTGGTGTGTTGAAATATCTTTTACATGGACGGCTAGTAGCGAGTAAAATCATTCGATTTTCTCCCTGATTCATTCCATGAATTCCAAAAGCGAGGAGAAAGTCAACACGCAATCCTGACGTATGAATGTGAAATATGTATTTTCACGCCTCCTTCATACTTTCCCAGGTTTCAAATCTCAAGAACCAAAAGGCTGTACCTCGGAAACGGAGAATAATAGAATTTCATCTTAAAGTTCAGACAAGTCAATAGCGCAAGAGGGGTAGAGGAGCCTCTTGGGTGAAAGTGAGTGAGAATAGGCTTTCTCCCAGAACGTAGTATTCAAAAACCATCATCACTCCGCCTAGGGAGGTCTCAAAAGGTCTTATTGAAATCAACCATCATAAATCCATCATCTTATCACTCTGCCTCGCCCTTTAACTGATTCAGAACTCCGGGGGGAGCTAAGGCCGTCCCATCCATCTTCCTCAACCGTCCCTCTTAATTAGGTACACATCAACCTCCATTCAGAAAATCTGAGCCTTACATTTCACAATTATGAATAAGAGGTAGATTCTACTTAGTGAAAACTCAAGTTTGAAATTCCTAATCATTGTTCACTGACGAATTTTTCATTCGAACTACTATGCGGTTCGAGGCACGTCGGTCGTCTTTGACCAAAGAAATATCTACTTTCAAGCTGTTTTTTCTAAAAATATAGCTCTACATTTTTCAAGAATTTTTATGTCTTTCAATTTTTTTTTTCCAATTTTTCTAATTTTTCCCCAAATTTCTTAGTGGAATTTTTCCCAAATTAATGTTTGTGCAAAAAAATTCGATTCTTTTTTTTTATCCAATTCTGCTTCTCAAACATTCTTTTGAAACATACCTTTTCAATCTTATTTAAACGCGCACTATGAAGTACTTCGAAGCTTGGTTTTTTCAGTTTTCAAATTTTTAAAAAAAATTACAAATCATATCTCCAACCTTTCTCGGTCAGAGTATACTATAGTATTTCTAAGCTATTTCCCATGTCCACCTGGCAAGAAAAATGCTGAGCAGCTACTTTTAACCATTTCGCCGTAAAACCATGTAAAATGAGGTAAGCGAAAATCGATCCTAGCGTCTTCATTTATGCAGTCAATGCACCGCGTTTTCTTAACCTCGGAGACCACGAAGGAATTCTTACTGCCTAGAGTGCTATGACGACTGATAAAAATCAGGATGGAAGTGGTGTAATAATAGGTGCACGGACCTGTGCTGAGAATAAAAATATTTTCTTACCCCCTATCGTAGAGTTCACAGTAGGGAAGAGTGAGCATGCGAAGGAACTTCCACACTTGTGTATATGTAAAATCCAGCATTGGGCTCACCCTCATTAATTGTGGCCACGAGGGGTCAGTCATCTACAGGGTTTACAGAATTGAAAAAATACGGTAATTGTATTTACTGGTAGGAATTTTTATTTTCTATATACCTGGAAATGCTGCAAGCCTTTACCACTGGGATCCGAGTGTCGTGTGCCCATGAGAACAGCTCTGAGGTTTGGGTGCTCCGCTGTGGCTGAGCTAAGGCCGGACATGATTGGAGCGTCGTATGTCCATAAATCTAAGTTGTATCTGAGAAGAAGACCGAACAAAACAAAAAATCAAATAAAAAAATAGAAAATGCATTGGTCGAACTTACAAGGTTGCACTTTCTCTTATAAAATCTTCCATTTCCGTGAACGTGTTCTCATATTTGATGGAGAGTGCCGGAAGCTTGGCTCTATTTCCTGGAGCTTTCTTTTGGACTACAGCGTAGAAGAGGTGGAGAAGAGCCGTGCAGTCTTTTCCTCCATTAAAACAGATGCAAAGACCATCCAAGCCGTACTGCTCCACTGCCTCCTCGAGTTTCTTAAATTAATGGAAATGAGATTATGATTAGTAGGTTTGATTCATTAAACCCTCCCCCTTGCTATCATATTTCTCATTTCCCTCTATCATCTTCAGAATCAAATCTGCATTTTTCCCAGCCGAAGAAAAATAATTCTGGGTTCAATCTCAAGGAAAGTGAAGGCGAAGCCGCCTTATTTTCTTTCCATGTTTTACACAAGAAAAGCCGAAGGGAAAGCAGAAAGTAAAAGCTGAAGATGTGGGAAGGAGACCATGAGTTTACTACTTATATGAGGAAAAGGGAAGAAATTATAATAAATTTATGGCTCATCTGGGACCTATTACCCTTAATTTTATGCAGGAAAGAGGTGAGCACGACCTCTCCACAGATTTCACAAACAGAAAAATCCATCCAGCTTTTTCCAAAACCCTCGTCTGGTTTCAAAGGGTTCATTATCAGTCTTCTAAGTCTACAAAATTGCAAAAAAATCCGAACATTCTTGGGCTGACAAGGGAATTTTAAGACCGGTTTTACCCATAATCCCACGCTATCGACAAGCTGCACTCCCAAACGGTAACTGGGTCTCAAATCATTCAAAATTGAAGAATTCAGAAATCAACCAGTTTTCAGAGATTTAAGAAGCAAAGTGGCAATTTTTCGGTTATCCGAAAAAACTGACATTTTCAATGCACTTTCCTTCAGCCTTGGCCCATCCATATTTTTTTGGAAACAAATTGGGGAAAAATCTTGGGAAAAAAAATCAAAAGTGGGTAGAGCGAAGTAGGAACCCAATTTCTCGTCAATTCAGATAACTGCCGTTACCACGGATTTTGGGTGATCTCAACCTTCCCTCGAATTATGGGAAAAATTTATAGAGAAAAAAAAGGTTTGGTCTCATATCGCCGAATCTCAATTCGCCGAATGGAAAATTTGTTTCACTTCGCCGAAACCCGACTTCAACGGTCTCATTTCGCCGAATCAGGCATCCGCCAGCTACGAAATCCGAAAAAAAACCTAACAAGTTCAATATGATGCTCGTCGGTCGAGCCGGTCACGAACGCGCCGATCAGGTCTCCGGCGGCTACGAAATCCGAAAAAAAAAACCTAACAATTTCAATATGATGCTCGTCGTTCGAGTCCTGGTCCCGAACGCGCCCATAAGGCATCCGCCAGCATTGAGATTGAGAAAATTCTCTCCTTTCTTTTGAGGATTAGTTCTGAATAGATCCTTACCTTGTTTTAAACAATGAGAAAAAGGGAGAGGAAAAATTCGGCGAATTGGGAATCGGCGATTTGAGACAAAATGGAAAAAGGTCGATTCGGCGAATTGAGATTCGGCGATTTGAGAAAACACCCTGCATAGGCACTTAGACATCGACTTAATTCAGGTTCTTTAATTATTCTTAATTTAGGTGTGCAGGTGGGTTTGAACTCGAAGGTTCTGTCCTCCGCCACAGATGCTCCAGCATCTCAGAAAATGGTTGAAAATAAATCCAGTCAGTATCTTTCGACATTATCTTCGGTATATACATTGAGCGTTTTTGAAAACGATACAATTCATTTAGCGAAATTAATTTTCCAGCTCGTCAAGGCTTAAGAGATTACACACACCAAACTGTCGAAATTGGCTGTTACCATGGGATACCTCCCGTTTTGTTCCACAATTAGCTACTAAAATTTACATTTCTTAAGCAGCCAAATTGCGTACCTATGAAATTTCTACTTGTTTACAAAATAACAAATTGTTTCTGATTTGTATCGTTTTCAAAAATGCTCACTGTATAACTAAACGTCCTGTAAGACTGAATTACTCCTTACCGTGATTTAGTTCTTGTTATGGGAGTAAGCCATGCTAAATCTCACGGGTCCCATACTGATAAAGGGATCCGCGAGTTCAATCTTGCGGTAATACTAAGTTAACATAGAAAATACGAGACCCGATGTCACACTGGCAGCTTGCTGAGGAAGCGCTTTTGCATTATATTTTCGTGACCAAAAATTATTGACCTCGTATTTTTTTTCAGGGCGTCTATACGCTGTACTTGGGAAGCGAGGAGGTCGGATTTTACACGGTGATCTTCAAGAAGGGTCTACCATGTTCGAGGTTACAGCACAATTACCTGTCGTGGAAAGCTTCGATTTTGCCAATGAAGTTCGGAGGCAAACATCTGGATTAGCCCTTCCGCAACTCGTGTTTAGCAATTGGGAGGTAAGCGTTTATTGATAATTAAAATTTGAAGCTTCTCTCCGTAATCAAAAATGGTTGCGTTAGAATTTGTAAAGAAAAAGTAATTAGCGTCTTTATTGAATGAATTGAGTGAAAACTAGTTTGAAAGAATGTAAAGATATAAACTTCCTAGGTGTGAAGAAAACTAGAACAAAACATGTTTTCTGAAGAATCGAGTTGATCTCGGCGTCTGAATGTCTGAAATTTGACCCTGTAGGATGGCGAGCACAAGAAAAAGAGATGATGAGAAATTCTTAGTAATTTTAATAATGAAGTGAAGTGGTTCAGCCGTTTTGTTCAATTCATTTCAATAGTTATTAATTTTCTCTTAAATGATTCAGTTCTGGGATTTTGAATGAACGTAGAGGAATTAGGCATATTTATTCCTAGCTTCAGCGAAACGAATTAAGCTTAAAGGAGAAGGCAAGCCGCTTATGGGCCCGAGCACGCCTGTTAAAATTGTCTGAAACTTGGTTCGCCAGTTAGTACTGACCAGTTGCTCCAACTTTTGCATTGGTCGAAAGTGGAACATTGACCTTTTGCGACCTCTGGGGGTCACCAAAGGTCACGGTCAAGTAGTACGTCAATCGACAGGGCTTGGTCTCCTGATTCGAAAAATATACCATACTTGATGCGTTTGACTTAAAACATGTCCGCTAGAGGTCGCAAAGTGTTATGGAGAGCGTTTGATGACCTCTGGGGGCCATGTTTTAAGCCAAAAGCATCAAGTATATTTTTGGAATCAGTAGACCAAGCACGTTCGATTGACGTATCGTTTGTCCGGATCCGTGAGGTCAAGTGATTGACCTTTGGTGACCCCTGGAGGTCACAGGTGCAAGTGCCCCGCTTTCGACCAATACAAAAGTTGGAGCAACTGGTCAGTACTAACTGGTGGTGAACCAGGTTTCAGACAATCTTAACGGGCGTGCTCGGGCCCATCAGCGACTTGCGTTCTCCTTTTTCTTCTCCATATGTAAGCACAAAAGTGGGTAAAAATGTTTCACAAAATCGGGGAAATGCATTTTCCCTTGTGCATTGTACGTGTTATCTTCAAACACGTCTTTTTTTGGACAAGTGCGTTGTCGCCAATTGCCTAATGATGTGCCTTCGATGGTTTAATTTTCTGCTATCTTCCTATTGAAAATCACTTGTTTTAGAAAATTGTCTTCAGCCCTTCTTGCTAATTGATGTTTTATGGGCTTGTTTTTTCTGCGTTCTAAACCTATTAGGCATACTTGTCTTTCTCCTTTTGCATGTCGCCATTCACTTCCTTTGGATCAAGTTGGTCAGGTTTTTCTCCACGACCGGCGACGGCCGCCACCACTGTCTCGTCTTATCTCTGAAATGATCCTCATCTCCCTCGACACCTTTACATCATCAGTCATTTTTAAAGAATCACTTGGATTTTATTCCTGCACATCCTCGCGTTATGGAGTCTTCTGATTGGTGGACACGTGAATATCCCCAAAACAAAAGTTTCCGATTTGGGACGTTCTCCAACGTGAAAATTACAAGTTTGCAGGGACTCTTGAGTTGAGGTTGCTAGGTTGTTAGGATTTGCCTGTGATTTGAGGGATAGTTATACAGGGTTCTTATAGTTAAGTCCGCGTGGAGAAAGTTTTCTTATGGGGGTTACAATGAGATTGGAGAAAGTTACACGGACTTAACTATAAGGACCCTGTACTATAACCTTTATTGGTTGCATTTTCATGAATTCTTGTCTTGCTATGCAAAGGTGACACTAGATGATAAAAATTCTGACATCCTTCAGCTAAACAGTCCCTGCAAACTCGTAATTTTCAAGTTGAGGATCCTCAAAAATTAGGGATTTTCACAGGTTGGAGGTTTTCACTTGGGGATCGCATTGGGGATTTTTTAATGAAACCTTCTGATTTCGGGTGACAATCTCAAGAATTTGTCTCTTGTCTCCGTTTAGAAAACTCTTCTTCTGCATTCCCGTCTACTAATCTTGGTCACGGAGACAAAAAGCTTCAGTTGTGCTTTTCTTATTTTGGCCAATATATATATATCTCTTAATAATACTGTCCATTTACACTTAAAGGAACTCATCTTATCCCTCCTCTTCGTCTTCCTTTTTTATCTCTTCCTATGTGATGGAATTTTGGCTATTAACTTCTAGAGCATTGTTCTGTTCTTACATTCCAACACATCATTCAGATTCCTAAAAAGCAATCATGCTTGCGAGCTATAGAAAAAACTGTGTTGCGTGTCCGATCTCCTGCTTACCTGTAATCAGTTCAATCCTTTGTTCTCAAAAATGCAGAATTAAAGGAATGAATGAGAAATTTTTCTCGGAGACTTCTTATCTGAATGGCTACGTTAAATTTGCGTGGAATGTTATAAGCTAACTGCTCGCAGTTAAAATTAGAATTTTCGAAAGCTCATTACGGAAACTAAGACGTTTTGTGCATCACATCAGGTTATGTGGAAAAAGTCTCGGATTCTGGATCGCAAATTTCAAAATATTGTGCTTGTCTGTGAATAATGAGGTGTGGGTAATGATAAAAAAAAGCCGGAATTTTTTAGAGCGTGAGCATGATTTTTTGGTTGATTCACGCAATCTTGAGATAATCATTATTACCCCTCTGCCCATGATCATCCCATGGACTCCGGACATTTGCTCATGGCAAGGGACGACCAATTTCCTCATTTTCAATGGATGGTTTTCCCTTTGCCTTGTTTAGCCCATATCCGTCTTCATTTTCTTTCCTATGTCTTGAGTCAAATGTAGTAAAAGTAGGAGAAGTATGATGTTACCTGGGCCAGGATAGGAATAGGATAGCATGGCTCCCATAGCACATCTCATCATCACCCTAAAATCCTGGGTATCATTTTCCTTTTCTCCTGTCACTCTGTAAAAGGACGCTTCGCTCCAGGTGTTTGAGAGCAGGTAAAAACTAGCCAAGCTCGATCTAAGAACCTCTAGATCTGAGAGTTGGTGATGCTCTCGTTGTCTTTTTTTTTTTTTTTTTGACTAAACAGAGTTGAATGAGAGGAAGTTTTCTCCAGCAGGACTTTCTTATCTTGTATGTAAATCCCGTTCATCTGCTAGGAATGCAGAAAGATTCAACTGGAGGTAAAATATTTTTGGGCTGGGTTTTTAATTCATGAAGCAGTTCACCTTCGTCCCCGGCTCCAGTCTGGTGCACGCATGATATGAAAATGAAGATTTCACGAGATGAGCAAACGTATTTTGAATTTATAAAATTAGAGTTGCTTCATTTCATTAATGTGACTAGGGAATGGCAGGGGTAACGAATCTGATTTTTTTTTCTGTATTATTTGATAGGAACATTATGTTATTGAGGACGAGGAAGAAATAACTTTTAAGCTTCGTCCAGATATAAATCACGCGGTCCATGTCGTGAGTCTTCATTTTTTAGTGTACAACTGACTGATATTTTTTCTGATCTGTAATATATCTAATCTCCAAGCGAAGATTCCTTATGTAATTTTTAGTATGGAGATGAGAGTGAGATGAATTTTAAGGGAGGAATGAATGGGCGAGTAAATAGCTAACTGCGTAGTAAGATTACTAACACACCTTCCACTTTTTCATTCATAAATTGAATTTTGGGATTGTTGAATGGATGGTGATGCTGGTTGGGTTCCCTTGAGCACAATTCCCTTCAACTCATTATTGTCGTCAGAGGAGAAACGACAATGAGAGAGGGCAATTCCTCGCCAGCAGCGTATAGCGGCATTTACTGGGAACTTATGCTAAAACACATTTACTAGAATGCTTTCTACCCTCCACCTAATTTCACACCTGAAGTTTCTGAAGGAGGTTGCGTGCGTTAAATCAGTTTCATAGATTATTTAAAAATCTTCAAAATCTTTTTGAAAGTGAATTTGGGTCACTTACTATCAGAGCATATATGCATTATTTAAACCTCATCGGTGCGTTAACGGAATTAACACGTCCGGTGTGTAAGAAACGGGTCATGGAAGAACTTCAGAAAACCTAAAGTACTGCCGTACAGTTATTTTCAGGCCTTCGTAAAAACTGCAAATAATTTTTTTAATTAATTTTTTTCTTGATTTCCTAGGTATTAGATATTGACCCATTTTGGCAGCCTACAACTCAAGAAGAGTACCTTCACTTTGGAGAGAAAGCAGACACCGAGAACAGGGCTAGAAAGTACATGAATGCCATCCGGAAGAGAAAAGGACTCCATGTTGAAGAGAAAATTGTGGAGTTTGGAGAAAAGCAGAGAACTTTAACGAAGAATAAGTAATTTTCTTTTTTACTGGAATCGGAATAAAGTATGGAATTTACTTACCTTCGAATAATTAGGGCTCACTGTTTTAACCCTGCGAGGTCCAGCGTAAGGCACAATAATTGTGTTTTCATAATTTTCAATTTTAAAATTTTGTGATTTTATAAATGGTTAAAGTCCGTACGATACGCATTTGTTTCAAAACAAATTCTAGTGAAAGCAAAAGCAAAAGAGAAAATAAGAGAAACCAGATAATTTAATTATGTGGTACTTCTTATTTTCACTTTTTGTAATTTATTATTTGGAAAACACTCTTTGGAATTTATTGCAGCTTGTTAGCTATTAGCAGCATTGACAGTCTGACTTTGAGGATAACAGTATTGAACCCATTGACGATGTAGGACCCTTCAAAAAATATTTTTCAATTCAATTTCAATTGCACTGCGTTGTGAGAATTTTTAAGTTTATGGCAACATGGGCTTATGACAGAAATGTGTATGTGATGGCTGCCCCATTAGAATTCGCTTTGACACAAATGTGTATCGTATGGACTTTAATCATTTCAAATCACAATGTTAAAATTGAAAATTATTAAAACACAATTGTGTCTTAGGCAGGGTTTGTCAGAGAAAGCATAGCTGAAGCCCGATGATGATGATTTGTTTATCAAGACTTAGCTGCGGTACTTTATTCGTTTTTTCTGAGTGATACACGCAGAGATATCTCTTGTCCTTTAATTGAATAAAGAATACATCTTCTTGGCTTGGACCTTACTAGATGGAAGATCTATTCGTGAGAAGCATCTGCATTTTGCTTCTTCAAATCGCATCGAAGCGATACAATTACTATTTTCCAGCTAAATATTTTCTTCCAGCACCGTTTGCAGTTTTGAGTGGCTTAAGTTTGTGCTCATTCATGTTTGAGTCTTTATTTGTTGAATGTTTTTCTTTGTAACAGCCAGCTTTAGAGTGAAAAGGCTATTTAAAATTTGGCTAAAGAAAAAATTTTAAAAACTTTCATTTAAAACAAAAAAAATTTAAAAAAATGAAAATAAATTAAAAATAGAAATATTCAGACGACATTTGTCTGAGCGAGTAAACTGTCCTCTTAGAATATTTTTTTGGTTTGTTGATTTCCGAATTTTAAATATCAGTAGTGCGTGTGTATCGCCTTGTTAAATTTCGGTATGATTAATAAAAAAGCTGAACTAATTCGAATAAAGTGCTCACTGAGAAGATTTTTTTTTATCTTCTTTTATTTGTGGGTTAAGAAGAGGAAGCGTAACTTAGAATAAAAACTAGGAAACAGATAGATCACATAGAAGAAGTTGCTTATAGGATTAAAATAGTAAAAAAGGAAGTTCGCTCCTAGAAACAGGGAAGTGGCAGGATCCGACCGTGGAAAGTGACGTGGAGAGTATAGGAGAGAACCATTTACTGGCTAAAGACGACGCTTAGAATTAATACGTTTCGTTTTGATTGTACCTATGTATCGATGAGTCTCAGAAAATCGCTTATTGCCCTGCATTTTATACGACGCTGGCAAGTCTGGACACTTTGACCCATAAAAAACTCAATACATGCATACAATCAAAACTTACTGTAACAGATACAAAAATATAGAATTTTCTTTGGAAAGATTGAGCGAATCTAAAGCGACTAGAGATGAAAATCCGTGTGAATCGCTGCTGTTCTCCAATGCTCATTAAATTCGATAAAGAGGTTTTGAACTTTGCTCTAAGTAATAGTCTAGCATAATGGGTACAAAACTATCAAGCCCGATGGATGACTTTGAGCTGATGAGCTTGTCCTACGTCCGCTCAACCCCAAGGGTTCCAACCTTTTGGTTTTGTGTGAATTGGTGGATTATGGCGGCTGCTCTCCGTGAACTTGTGAACGTGAGCATGATTTTCACCTTTAAATAAAAACCAAGAATTAATTTCTGTTTTCCAAAAATGATTATCAGAAAAAAGCTCGTAGCCTACCGAAGGTCTCTTTGTGACGATGCTCCTCGGTTTCCTTGTGCTTGTGTTGCTGATGCACGTGGAAGATTGGTTGATGGACCTAGGAAATCAGGAAAATTAAATAAAACGGAAATTGGTTACGGGTTCTGCGCCATATGCTTACGTGTTCAGTGTGCTTGATGTGCTTGTGAAGATGTTCTGCCTGGGTATGCAAGTTGTGGAGATGGACCTGCAGAAGAGGGAAGATTAATTAAGTAATGACAGCTTGATAAATCCTTTCTTTAAAATAAAAACAAACCTTGTGGTTGTGGTGGGCATGAAGGATGTGCTTGTGATGGTGATGCTTGTGAATCACTTGCTGCTTTTGATGGTGCTGGTGAATAATTTTCTTTGCTCTGTGTTGGTGAGTCTCGAAATGCTGGACGGAGTGGGTTGGTTTCTTGACGTAGGAATGGCTGTGATATTCCTTGACAACGGTTGGTCCGTGGGAGTGTGTATTTTCTCCCCAGATCACATCAACATGGCCATGAGGTCCATGTCCACCGCCGCCATAACCACCTTCCTCATGTCCACCGCCATAGCCGCCTTCAATTGGAGGCTCGCAGCAGACCAGCATAGCAGATCCGAGAATCTATAAAAATTAAAATGTAAGCAGAGAAAATTAATTTACTGAAATGAGTTGAAATACCTGAAATAGAAAATTTCAGGTTCAACAAAGGTTATAACTGTTAATTGCAATTACGACTCATGGGAATCCTGTTTTCATAAGTTTCTAATTATTATTTTTTCTTACAGGTCTGTCAACTTAATTTCCGACAGGAAACATTGTTTACTCACATCCGATTACTTTCACTTAATTTCTCCCAAAGACTTTTTCACAAAAAATTTATTAAGTCAATAATTTAGTTTTAATGAAATTAAAGTAGTTTTAATTTATGCAGTCCTGCTCAAAATTTTCTACGCTAAGCTTTTGCCTCCATAAAAAAAGCATAAACGAAAATTAAAAAATATTTCACGTGGAAGATAATCACATTTTCACAATCAGAATATTCGAAAATTCTGCAGAAAAAACGCTTAATACTCTTTGAGTACTTACAAGGAGCGTTGCAAACACCTTCATGATTCCCAATCCGAATAAATAGAATCCAATATGCTTAAGCTGCCCGGAAGAGTTGGCTGAAGCGTCGATGCTCAGTGGTGGAGCTCCAATAAGAAGTCACTCAAGTCCGAAGACTATCGCAGAACTGCATATTTTGTCAAACTGGTCACGGAGCTTTTATACTTTAGACTTGTCTAGGGGTTGCATCGCCAATCTCAGTCAAGGAAATATTTCCTGCATCTACTCCAAAGCGAGCTTGATCTAGATCTTCTCATAAGAGTGATATATCCCTTTCCTTCCGGCTTCTACCCCACTTAAGGATTGATTGCTTATGTGGGGTGGGCTCGCGAGCAAAAACAAAACGGCCACCTTCGTTACGATTACTTAATACACAGCATGCTTGGCTGACGATTCATAAACCTACCTTCCATTCTTATTTGTTTACGTTTCTCACAATAGGACCCATCTCCTTACACTCTTAATCAAAATTCAGTTAAGAGGAATTAAAATTCTGGTTACAAAATCTGAGGCCCTTGCCAAAAATATGAGAAGGATATGCTAGGGATATCTAATGGGCTTGTACAGCATACATTTTCCGTCTTTTCTGCAATAATAATTGTCATCATAATGGAAAAGAATAAAAACCGGTTCTTTTTCTTATTATTATGATTTTGCTTGAAGCCTCTATTTCAGTTTTCATTACAGAATTTTGTATTACGAATGCTAAGCTTTGTTCCGGAGGAGTCAGCGACCTAATTGAAGGTAAGTTAGGATGCAGGCATGCATGCAACCACGCGTTTTTCCACTCTTACTTTTCAATACCTAAAATTTTCTCGCTAATCGAAGCATTTTTTCTTTCAAAGTTTTAAAAGTTTCTTCCTCTTCATTCGCCAAGCCTTGTCAAAATAGTCGGAAAGCGCTAGCTACTTAGCTAAGGAAATGAAATTCTCATTAGCTTGCTCGTACTATTTCAAACATCAATTTCTTGTAAATGAAAATTAAGGCGTATCAGACGCCACAAGAGAAAGGTGGGGCATTTTGCCCAATTGCTCCGTAATTTCGATTGACTGAAATTGTTATCTTATAAGGGATTGCCTCATTTTACTTATTTTCTGGTTTTCGATGACACTTATTAAGCAAAAATTAGCCTGGAACAAAGAAATCTACCACTCAGACAAGTTTGTGCATTAAGCTTCTTACGGAATAATCTAATTGAAATAAGTTTCTATTGTTCGAATTATTTTTATCACTTGTTGCCCAATCCGTTGACATTGTGCTGTATTAGATGAGTGAGAATTTTAATTGGTAACATAATTTTGCGGTGAGAAGTTTCTGTAAAAAACACCCATTCGATTGGAACTATGATCTTAGTTAGGTGAGCATTGCGGCCATTGCCACCTGGATCCTAAATCCAGCCCTTGAAAAATGTTGTATTGTGGTCATAATCAAAAGTTTTCCTAATTTTTAATAGTCAGAATAACAAGAAGAACGGTTTAATTAAAATCACGGGACGGCGCGGGGCTCCACCAAATTTTGTAGTAAAAAAATATTTACAAAGATTCTTTCATAAAATTACTCAAAGAAATTATTTTTCTGTCATTTAATAAATCTGAGGGTACTCACTTCATCGTCTTTAGAGTTGGAAATTTTTGGTGATGAAATTTTGATTTTATGCGAGTAATTAAGTGTAAGAGTGTATAGAATTTTAGGTTACATGGGTTGGGAGTGCATATATTTAAAAGTTTCGCAATAGGAAAGTGACAATGACCCTAAGATGAACTAATTCCAACAAAATTCAAGCAAGTAAATCTCCGGAGGCAGGTTTACAATTAAAAACAACATTAATGAACTTTAGCATTTATTTTTGTCAATTTAGCTAGTAACCAGTACAGACTACATGCCCTTGAGTTCATTCAAAACTTACAAAGTTACACAACAATTTGCCATAATTAATACCTTTTGTCATACTCGGACTGTCACATTACCAGGGAAAATATTGCAATTATCATTTTGAGATTTGAAAAACGTTAATTTGCTCTTTAACCTTTTGAAGCCACTGCATCACGTGAAATAATTTTTGAGCTGAGTTTCTTACGCTTCCTATGTCTGTAAAAGTTTAATAAAACGCATTAACATCCGGTTGAAAATTAAAGACAAACCGCAATATTGCCGTCTGGTTTCTTTTTTCTTCTAGAACAATGCAGAGTTTTCCTGAAAACTTCCTGACTTCGATAAAAGTCAAACCAAGAGATCTCTTGGCTTGGGTTCATTTTCTGGCTTCCGCTTACTTAAATTACATCACGCAACTTCAGCAGCGATTTACTAGTTTTTCTGCCACCAAGATCTTTTAGTTTACCCTTTTTTGCTCTACCTTTTAAGGTGAAATGAAAGATAAAGATATAATGGAGATTTCAGTAGTAGTTAATTAATTAAAAATTAAGTGAGCTGAGCTCAGTTCGAGTAAGGAGAACAGGGAAAAGAATTTAGCAACTGCTCAGCTTAATTGACTGTCAAACTAAATAGTCAGGCAAGAGTCATAGTCATAGTTAGTAGGATGAGATTCAGTTGTAGTAAAGTTGTAATTGGTAACCTGTGTATGTGTGTAATTTCCTTTGCGGAAGTCAGTAAAAAGCCCTACCCATAAATTCCTGTTATGCAAAGTTAAATCGTGCTCTAGTTATTATTATGATGATGAACGATGAGATTTATTAATGTGATTTTTCTAACCGCACCACGTGGTACCACATGCTCCGACCACTTTCTACCCTTAATTTTGTAGATTTTGCAGAAAAATCTTCCTAAATCATTTTTTTTTCTGTTTATATTATCATTATTTTTTCTTTCTCAGGAAGTGTCAATCGTTTTTTCCCGAGTCCTCCCATTCACCTCGGCTGCCTTTTACTGCCGCACCAAGGTTGGTGGACTTGGTAACGGGAAAATAATGCCGTCCCGTTACCAAGTCCACCAACCTTGCTGCCGCACCCTGTTACCTCAAATAACCTAAAAAAATTTGCGCTTGTTCGTGCTCTGCTCAACCGCTAGATCCGTTATCAGTAAGCGCATTAAAAAATTAACTGATAGGATTAATTGATAAGCGTTTGGCTTGAGAATAATAAAGTATGTCTAAGAATTAAGCTCACAAATTTGAGGCGACGATTAAAAATAGACCCTTAGAGTTAATTTAAATCTTCAAAAGCCTGTAATATTTAGCTTTTCATGTAGTTGTCGAAAATGTGTTCAATCATCCTTGAACTCTTATTTTTAAAAACATGGCAGGCGAAATCCGAAAAAAAGTTTTTCTCACTGTTCAAACGGCACTTTTTATACTTTTGGCTGCCACGGACTCAAAAGTAGAAGCTCATGGCTCATTCAGCCCATTTTCAAACCGTTGCTCGAAAGGGCAAATTTTATAGGCTGTATACTTTTTGAAATATCTCAAAGCGTTGACTCGTATCCCCCGTCCCAACTTCGCGCCCCTTGTGGTAAAACCCTCTGCACAAGAATTTTCAGAAAACACTAAAATTCCATTTCTTTGTCTGGATGCTGTATTTTTAAAAATAGGTGTTTAAGGGTGTTCCAGACCATTTTCAACATCTACTCGAAAAGCTGAACATTAGAGCTTTTCAGAAGTTGGATTATCTCCAATGTTCAACCCGTAATCTTCGTTTAAATTTTGCAACTTCGAGCGTGAAAAAATCATAAAAAAGTTTTTCGGTTTTCGGCTGCCATATTTTTAATACAGGAGTTCCGCGGTGATTGAACACTTTTTTGACATCTACACAAAAAGTTTAATAATTTAGGCTCTTCAAAAGTTAAATTATCTGTAAGGGTCCATTTTTAATCGCCGCCGCAAAGTGAACTTAATTCTTAGACGTACTTTATGTATTCCCCAATGTATTTTTGGGGAATTTATCGCAGGGTATCTCTCTAGTCTAGTCTAGTCAGTCTCTAGCAGTCATGGGTTCGAAATGCACTGGAATAGGAAGGGAAGGTTAAGGTAAGCCTGGCAAGAATTTGATAGTGCTTGAAGATTTCACCACTCTGAAGTTTGAATGCTCGCTATGTCACCAGGAGAGACCATTGTCAATCATAGTAGGGAAGGAAAGATGACATGTTGTTGAACGTAGAGGGAAATCGCTTCCGGTATTCCTAAATACTCTGACGGAAAGACCTGCCGCTGAAACAGCGCCCTTGTCGGAGGTGGTTATTTTTGTTTTCTGTCATTCTTTGATGTTTTGCGCTTGTTTCTCTAAATTAGTATCTCTAAATTTAGCGGGACGACTTTAGCATAGCAATCGATGTACAGCGAAGCCCATTTGAAACGATATAAATCAGAATGAAATCTCAATGTTGCTACAGGATACGGAGCTTGCTGATAAGGAAAACAGCTTCTCAAATTTGGCG
>JABASM010000824.1:0-18424 GCA_019776545.1 Brachystomella parvula | reverse complement strand
TAGACGGAAGGAGGACGCCATATTTTGCTAGGGAAATCCCCCTCATTAGATTTTCCTGAAAACGTGTATATAGTAGCACCTCAGAAGCATAGGCTACAACTTTTTAAAACGATTTTTTTTCAAAATTCGCTTTTGTTTGACCTTTTGGGTTCACCAAAGGTCAGCTAGTTGACCTAGGGGTACGTCTGTCGGAAGGGCTTGTTGACCTGATTCTAAATATGTACTGCACTTGACCTTTTTAGTGTACAACAACCTGATGAGGTCAGCTGGCTGACCTGAGACCTTTGGTGACTAATCATAATCTTAGTAGGTCTCGACGAGGATGGCGGTGTCACCAGTGCTTAACTGAACCATGACTTACTGACCGCTTTCATTTCAATTAATCTAGGGAAAAACAATAGACAGCATTAAACCGTAGGACTTCTCAGTGACACTTTCGTTAAAAATTTTTAAAATAGATAAATTAAATGGGAGGAAAAAAATTTGTTAGAGAATTCGAGAATTCCACCCTTATACCCCGTTTAGATTCTGAAATCAGCAAATACTCGAGTTGAATCTACTCGGGTAGACCCTTCAACTCGAGTGGGAAAACGAGTAAAAGAGTTTACTCGAGTTGACGAAAATAGACTTATCCTACCCATTTCCATTACTCGCTTATGCGAGTTTACTCTTTTACCCGAGTAATGGAAACGAGACCTCAGGTCTCGTTCAGTCGTTCAAACCCTTCCCTATCTCAAGCCTGGATTCCCTTGCCTTTTTTCCAGAACTTAGTTACATGTAAACAACTCCTTAAAAAGTATCACTATCAACTCCTAACCTCATTAATCAACGTCATCCTAAAACCGGAATCACTACTGTCCCACCACTACTGCGCTTCAAGCTCGAGCAATTATCCGAACCGACCTATGCAAATAGAGGTGAAACCGAATTTTGAAATTTTATTGCCCGGAAAATTTTTAGAAATTTCTCTCTCATTTCTGGTTGATCCGGAATTTTCTAAAAATAAGTGTTCATCCTTTAAGTCGCCTTTAAAGAGGGCAAATATTTCACCTTGGTTAACTAACCTAAGCAAAAAAAGACGTAAACACGTTTATGGGTTAAAAATGAGAGAGATTAGAATTTTTATCAGCGGATATTACTAAGTCTCTTGGAAGAGAATAGCTAAGAGCTTGGCCTGCATGAAAGCAGCCTGGAACTCAGTTGTTTGGCTATATAGAGTGTATGCGGGCTTATGCTTGGCTTGCATGGAGAAAAATAGAAATTATAATGGGACTGGGACATGAGGTTTTGCTGAAAAGGGTGTACCAGCCCATGACCATAATAATCCATATTTAATTCAAGTATGGACTGACCTTGATATGGTAGGAGTTGAGTTTGTGCCTCGGGAGTTTGTTGAATGAGCTGAAATCCATACGCCGTGAAAACATTCCACCACTACTTCCAGAGTCACGACTATTGGAATATAATTAAGTAGTATTTGTCAGAAAGTAAGGAAATTTTTTCAATTTTAAAGTCCACTTACCGTATTCTGTCCAATATTTCAACTCCACGAGAATTCTTCCTCTGGTATTTGAACACGTTCTGACTCATGCTTGCCATTTGTGTAGAAAACTGGGCCTCTGGTGATGGTGGTGAGCCACATGAGCCTGATGACCCAGAAGCATTGGATGAAACGCTGTTCATACGAGGGCGAATCGCCTACAAAAAAAAATATTCAGAAAACTTGTTTCCAAAATCAGAAATTAGCTTTATCCCACCGTTGCAGGAATCGATGGTCCCGAATCAAAACTTCCGCTGGAGCTAGAGCCCAGGCTACCAATATGCGGTCCGTGACCACTTGACTTCGGTACAGATGACCCCATCCCACTGTCAACACTTGCCCTGGCAGGGTGGCTGTGATTATTATTTGGATGTGGGACTGGCGCACTCACTGCAAGCGTTGGTTTCAGCTCCTTTGTCTTTTTCTTCTTCTTCTTCCCTTCTGCTGCTGGAGCAGCGACAGCCCCATTGACCGCTACTGCTCCATCTGCGGCCTGCCCATCGTTGTTCTCTGCTCCTCCTGCTTGACCGGGAATCGGGATTGGAACGGTACGTGGTGGAGGAAGCCAGTCCAAGTCCTTACGGAGATGCCCTTTCGCACATTTGCAGCCGCAGGCTTTGAAGGCAAGGTCATATCCCCGTTTTGTCCATAGATTCTGGAGTCGCTGCTTCTCGGACCATGAACGAGCCCGCCCACAGGATTTCAAATACGTGAGAACTGTTTGCTCCCATGCTTCAAAACATTCCTTATGCATGTACTCCCCTTGGTCACAGTGGTCATTGTTGCAAATGACCTTGATAACTTCTACAGCCGAGGTTCCTATATCTTCAGGGTAGATCAATCTTTCAGGGTCGACGCAATCACTTGGCACGCAGCATTTCATTGCCCTAAAATGTGAAAAACCATAGTCGATTAAAATAGGCCAATGAAGTCGCATAAGTCAGCCATACTAGCAAATTGGTAGTAAAATAGTATAAAACCGCGTTCGAGTTCTTTTTTTTGGTCATGAGCCAGTCATAAATCTGTCTTAGCAAAAAAAAAACTCAGTTGGATACTCTACACTACTCTACTCATCTGTGGTTCGCGTTCGCACTTTTACTACGTCGTTGTTGTTGATTTCCTTTTCCCAAGGATAAAACCAAAAAAAAATGACTTTGGCACCACAGAAGTCGCATACTCTGGGTTCTTATCTTCCCAGCCCTAGCACAGAATACAGAAACCGGCTGTCTGAGCGTCTAGAATGCATCTCGTGGGATTGAGATTTGGAGGAGTGACATAATTACAATGTCAACAAATATTGAGTCAGCGCAGCGTGGGTAGGGAACTGCAACTTGGGAAGCGGTGTGCATATAAGATGCAGGAATAATTTTGGTAGAGCAAAAACGAACTTACTTTGAGTTTCTACCATTTTGATTATGTCCATTATGACCATTATTCTGGTGGTGGTTGTCATTCCGTCTTCGATTCGGTGCCATTGTGTTGTCACCCTGTCCTGAGTACTAACTTCCAGTGCTAGAATTTCCGGTGGTATTATTTGAGATCCTCGTTTCGCTGTCTCTCGTGATTTGGTTCGAAGAATTTTAAATTAATTAAGTACGATGATAATCACTTCCAGGATGCACCAATAAATGATCAGAGAGTGACTATAAGGTACAGTCAAGTGTGATTGTTGAATTTAACGATGATGTTTGTTGTTTTCTCGAATCCTCTTCTGCCTGCCTTCAGATAGTGAATCTATTGACTATATCCTTTGCACCTTGTTTTCCTCTATCAGAATTTAGTAATCTTGATTGGAAACGACGACCCAATGACAATATGAAAACCGCTGATTTACAACTAATTGATTCCTAAGTTATAATTCCAGGGGTATAGAACTGGGTAAAGAGAATGGATGAATCACCATTGTTATTGTCCCTATTATTGTATGGGGTAGGCCGTTGTCCTTTTCTGCAGCTTTTCAAGATACCTTACAGGCGACAGCAGCGGTGGGTTGTACAAGATTGACGTTCCAGAAATCGCTCTAACGAAAGACAGTAGGGCAAGGTCAACTGACTGATTACGAGGATGAGAGGTGAGGTCTGCGGTGATACCGTTGGTTTGTTTGTTATTGTTATCAGCTGTTGATATTTTGTTGTACTAACTGTTATCAAAGGGATTTCCGGACATACTTGCCGGCACACATTGGATACTTTGGAAGACTGTAACCATCAAAATAGAGATTAACTGATGTCAAAAATGCTCCTAACGTGAAAATACGCACCTGTGGTGTGACCTGGCAGACGACAATATTAAGATAGCCGAGTGTCCAACGTAGTTTTGCTGGAATCGCTTAGCACACTGCTGTTTATTGCTTTTCTATGATTGCCACGACGTCCGATGACAATTAGGATGAAAAAGCGTGACACTTGGACTGACCTCTGACCCTATGATGGTTGACCCACCGATTTTTACTTTCACATCGAAATTAGCAAAGTTGTTGTTGTTGACTACCCGGAGTCTCTGGGAGAACTGAAGAGCCCCACGAGAAATGCACTCCTTTTTCTCCACTCGTTTTATCAAAGCAAAACGACGATCAGAGAACTGAAAAAAAACTCACCGGCGTCGAACTCATTCTTATTTTTGCTTTTTTGATAAAAGCTAATTTTCACCGGTGCAATTTTTTAAAACTTTGAGCGAACGATCGCTTGTAGTGTAAAAATTTTTTGAAAGCAAAAAACAGAGGTTGCTTAAAGGCTATATACTGAAGATCAGCTTTTAATCTGCAAAAATGTGGTTTCAGGCCTGAAAAATAAGTATTATTGACTAAAGAAGCCTGAAAAATGAATTTGGGCTTAGAACAATGGAATATTAAATGGATTATTGAAAGCCAGCAAAAAAACACCCTCCCATATCCTTTGACTTTATTGCATTTTTTTTGCTTCAATGCTTCCCACCCTGGTTGACCCCAGAATGACCGAGAGAGACATTTGGTTCGCATTATCTCGTCATGAGAAAAGAGTAATAATTTTCTGCACAGCAGATGTCATTTTTTATACAAGCTAATTAATTAGCCATAATAATAGCATTCAAAAAAAAATATATCATTTTTTATCATTTTAAATTGAAGTGCAGATGTCCTTTCCCATCTGGATTTTCTTTTGTTCCTACTGCATCTTTGGTCTGGGGATGGGAAGGGAGGTCATTGACTTGACCTCAAATTCATCCCTCAGTCTCCCATATTGTGATAATCATGCGAGATAAAACTCCTTGAGACTATAAAAAACTGGTTCAATTTTATTTTGCATTAGTGCATGCTCTGCTCCCATTTGCAGAAGAGTAGGATCACCATATGTCATGGACAGAAGAGTCATGTCATGTCCCCTCCCCCCTCTGCCTAATTTAACAACAATACATCTGAAATTATCCTCATTATATCCCAACTTCGTCTTCTGGACGCGGAGATGGAGAAGACGTTTGTAGTCGTTTTCTTCATTTCTCGGATTTCTCATTATATTCAGCCGTTTACCTTTCGAATACCTTTTTTTAGTCAAAGTTCTGAGAAACCAAACCATGAAAATAGAACTTCGATCCAGGATTTCCCAGTCCACTTTCATCTTTTGCTTTACACCTTATGGGAGTCACCTAGCCATCATGGTCACGCTTCCAGCTCTTCGTCTTTGTTCAACAACGAGCGGACGCTCATTCTCAAGATTATTTAAAAAATGAGCTTTAGGTAGGAAATTTTTCCCAAGCTAAGGAAGGAAGGAATAGACAGAGTAGGCTCTGCCACCCTGAAAGGGGAAGTTGGAATCTGCAAAGCCATGAGATGCCTCGCACATAATCAGTTCGGAGATTTTTAATTTATAACAGCTTGCTATCACTATATATTTTTTGTGATTCGAAAATTGCTTTGCACGCACGCATAATTTATGCTGCAGTACGCACTACCTAACTAGCCATCAAATATCTCCAATTAACAGATGTGATAAGATTTCTTTGTAGGTCTTTCGTGATTTGCTCAATTCATTACAAGCACAAAGCATCTGTCGCTTGATCGAGATGCGATTGGCCATTTTTATATCTGCCAGGAAAGAGATTCAGAAAGTTAATTTCTTATGCCCTGTACCCAGTCTGTCCAAAAAGTTTTCTAAAAGTGTGAAATTCAAAGTCGGGCCCATGGGTACAAGTTAGGCCACAGCAGGTCCAGTTCCAGCGCTTTCGATGGCTCTATGACCAGCAGTTGGACAAGAACTTCCAGTGGCTACATCGCTTCAAATAATTTTTGAAAATTAAAATTGAACGGCATTGATTGTACCACTTGACATTCCTGCAGAAAAGCGGATGAGAACAACGCAGCGATTTTCAAGCTCTCTTCTGATTTCGCTTTTCCTGAAGCTTTTCAGTTGATCCTCATCATTATCATGCTTTTATTGCAAAAAAGTATTTCATCAGCATTTACTTCTCGGTTATTCCGGTTTACAACGTAAACAGAACTATAAAAACGATTTCCTTCATCGAGTACCTATTTACCAATGCCCCTGCTGTTTTTACGACATTTACGCCTTCACTACAAGTAAAAAAACGTTGCCCCGGAAGAACTAGCTTCGGCTTCGCTTTCTCTTACTCCTAAAACTAGTTCTTCTAAGGCAGTGCTCATAGGGATATGGTGGCACGTTTCGCTGTTCCAGAATTAGCCTAGACTTTGATAGGCTTTTGCTTCTAAAATTCAAGCTGATAGAAAAGGAAAATTTTTTCTGAATTCTAGGATTTCGTTTCCCTAAGTAAGACTTTTAGAACAGAGACAGACCCAATAGCCAGAGCCACCTCCTCCCCGGTGATGCGGATTCAGATTCTGTGAAGCAGATGTGCTTTCTCTCAACATGCTTATTGCGAAACCGTTTCCCTGGTTCTTCAAAGGATCTTTGTTGTGCAAATTCGAACAAAGGGTTTATAGAAGTCTCTCAGAGAGGAATAGCTATAAAAAGTGGTGAAAACATGTTTACGATAATCCCCGAAGAGGGGGGAGCCCTTAACGACTTGTTTTTTTCCAAGGTCCAATTCCCTTCTTTTAATGGCAAATGGCAAAAGCCCACGTTTAGCAATTTCGTAAATCCATAAAATTTCCACGCGCTTCCATGATTTCCTCATCCTTACGCACTCATTCTAAACTTCTAGTCCACAGGGATTCATTTATCCGATCCCCTCTTCCTAAAAATAAATCCGTCTTCCGAAAGAATCAGACAGAATTCGCATTCGCATGATCCCATCTTCTCTGCTTGTCACTCCAGCATCAGCGTGGAACACAACCATCTGAGCCACTCATTCCCAATGTTTCCACGCAGTTTGCAAAAATTTTAAACAACGAAGAAGCTGCTAAAAAGCCTGAGAAGCTAGCCACTACTTCTAGGTAGACATGCACTGGACTCTCCATCCGGCCCCATAGTTTCTTACGGGGTAGAAAAAACAGCCCCAGTTTTCGATGGGTTTAGAAGTATAAAGGGAAGACTTCGTTTTTCCTTTCTTTTTAATGGGGTGGATCTTAACGTCTGATCTTAAGCTCAACAGAACTAAAAAACCAAGCAACCTCCTTCTTATCCTTCTTATTTTACAGTGGTAGAATTCCGCACTCCCCTTAAAAAGGTTCACGGTATTGGGTAATGTCGACACATTGCGAACTGGCCTTAACCATCACCTACTAGGAAGCTGGTTTTGCTAACCCTACGTTTGACGAAAAGATGGTAACCCTTGAACTTTAGTGACGGGCATAGTTACTGCCTTTACATGACTTAGATTCTACCCTAACGTCGACCCCCGTATTTCTACGCGAGGGTACCTATAAAACGATCCCGGAAAAGTTGGGAGATTCCGTTCCGTGGACCACCTTACCGAGGCTGGAAGCTGACACCACTCTAATGTAATTAGAGAGAATTCGGCTGCCAATCGCGCACTGAGATTTCCGTCATACCGTTGATTTCCGTTTTTTTTTTCAAGGGGTAAAAATTATACCCGCATCCCCATTGCAACCAGGAGAACCCAGGAGAAAACGTAATGAAATTCTTCCAGTCCCAAATCCCATTGTGCTACACTACCCACTAGACCACTATTTATTGCGATGAGGGGGAGGTATGATACACGCAAAATACGTGGTACTTTTCCTTTGCACAAAAGACAGATGGATTCAGATTAAAAAATAGGCTTTCAATTTGCAATAATGAAGGAAATAAAAAAGTACTACAGTTCGGAACTAATCTTAATACTACTACGAAAAGGAGTGAAAAAAAAATTCTCCTGAATTTTCTAACCTCGAACTTAACCGCATCATCATTCCAGTTAGTTTAGAAATGCCAGTTCAGCAGTCTTTCTTGTCACGCTATTTTTGCAAAGGTTAGTTTAGAAGTCATCAAAATATTCCGTGGAGTAGATTAAGCTAGCTCAAAAATATAAAGTCCAACCTCTCACCTCTGAGACAATCAAATTCACGAACTTTGTTTTCTATTTTGAGTCCCCATGTCTGCATAAAAAGTTTCGTTTAGCCTCACCTTTGACTCTTCAATAATTTTATTTTCTGCATTTTCTGCTCAGCAGTAAGCAAGCACTAGATTGTCGGATTTACTAATAAGAAGGAACTCATTCAGCGATTCAGTTAATTCACTTGGGAGGGTGACCGGGCCAGGTGTACTGCTCAGGGATGGCGTGGTTGTAGTGGTAGTCATAGAGTTGGGACACAAGGTATGCTGACTTGTCAACTGGTTCTGGGTATGAAGAAGCGAGACCTGAGAAATGAACCAATCAAAATTCAGAATTAGTAATTTCTAACCCTCTAGCAAATGAAGGAATAATAAAAAGCTCCTACTGAAAGCCAAAAAAGTAAGAAATTTAAAACAGAGTACCAAGGCAGGATAAAAATTAAGCGAAAAAGCTATGTTTGCAATGGCATGTTGTCAATATGAGAAAGTAATACACGTGTCAAGATCTACAGAACAAGGCTGAGGAACGACACTGAGATGTGAGGCCATGATTTGAATCTCATTACCTTAGTCGCTCCTCCATCTTCATTCTCATTCTATGTATCGCTTCCAGGAAAAAATGATTGAAACGTAAAAAATTGAAAATTGATTTGGTAATGAGATGTTCAACAAAAAGGATTTGGAGAGAGCAGGAAGGGTAGAGGTCTATTGTCAAAACTTTCACCAAAACAGCACACGCGAAAACAGTATTTTTAAAGTGACGGCCAAGCGTAGATGGTCGGTCGAGCAGTTGAATATTCAAAATTATAGAGTTGGGCTTTGATAAACTCCATCTTATCAGCTGGTTCTGGGTACGTTGAAGCTCCGCCTACAGTTCCATATAATAGCATCATCCAATTCATTAGCAATTAGCAATAAATTCTCAGCAATGACAAAATGTTAGTTCAGCATGCAAAAATGCAGTTGAATCAGTTCTATAGCAAATCTCTTACCGTTTTGGTAGGCATCCTCACAAATTGCTTTAGCAATGATCAGAGACACATTTCGAATGTCTTGAAGCGGGGGGTAGAGCCTTCCTACTTCCAAATCTGACTCCTTCACGAGATGAGCGAGGGTCTGCATAAAGAAAACAAAATTAAATTAATTTTTTTTTTAAGTTAAATTTTGACAATTTTATTCTCCCTTACCGTCGCTGCAAGGAGAAATACGTCGTCAGAGATGTGATGAATACCCGCAGCGATGACACCCAGCGCCACACCAGGGAAAATATAGGCGTTGTTACCCTGCCCAGGCTTGAAAACTTGTCCGTTGTGAACGTAGCTAAACAAAAATTTAAAAAAATCATTTCTTCCATTTTATACTTATTTTTCAAATCATCTTACTCAGGGAATGGTGAACCGCTTGCAAATATTGCTCTGCCATCGGTGTATTTATAAGCCATTTCTGCAGTGCATTCAGCTTTTGAGGTTGGATTACTCAGAGCGAAGATGACAGGGCGGTGGTTGAGCTCTGCCATTCGACGAATAATTTGCTCGTTAAAAGCACCAAACTGAGCGGAGGCTCCAATAATGGTGGTCGGTTCTACTAAATTCACCATCTCCATAAAATTCGTCAACTGTGGAGCGTCCTTTGCGAAAATGGCTTTTTGACCACCGATGTCATCCCGTCCCTTTACTAACAGCCCTCGGGAATCCTGGCGAAAAGAAAAATGAAACCAATAAAGTAAAATTAAGGAATTTGTGAAGTGATTGAGAAGGGACATACACAGAGCCAAATTTTCGAAGCAGCCTCCTCACGAGTGATTCCTTCTTTGTTCATAGCGTTCACAAGGAGCGTGGCAATTCCCAGCGATGCCTAAAATTAATATAACTGAATTAAGTATGCGCTGGGCAATGTGACAACTAGCTGAAATTTCTCACCTCTCCTGCTCCCATGAATAAGAACTTCTGGTAAATCATTTTACTACCCGAAATCCTGAGTGAAGCAATGAGTCCAGCCAAAGCCACTGAAGCAGTCCCTTGAATATCATCATTAAAAGTACAGTATCGATCCCTGTATCTTGCCAAGAGACGAAATGCATTATGATTTCCAAAATCTTCAAACTGTGAAAAGTAAAATAAATTAATGAGGGTACCGCGCAAACAAAATACTTATTTTATAACGCTGACCTGAATAAGCGTGTTTTGTCCATATCGTCGAACTACAGCCTGCATAAATTCCTCCATAAACTCATCATATTCTTTTCCCTGAACTCTCTTCTGCTTCAGCCCAGTGTAGTAGGGGTCATCCAGGAGTAACTGCGTATTCGTCCCAACGTCAATCTGAATTGGTAAGCATTGATGAGGCTTGATCCCGGCAAGGGCAGTGTAAAGAGCCAATTTTCCAACAGGAATTCCCATTCCATAGGCTCCAAGGTCACCAAGTCCTAAAATCCGCTCACCGTCCGTCACAACGATTGCCCTTATATCTGGTTCAGGCCTGAAATCCATCAAAAACTCAACTGTGTGCTTATGCCTCGCCGCTACTTGGTTACAGTCCGCTGTACACATACCAATTACGAAGAATATCGTAAATGTGGCCCTTGTCATGTATTGTGATGAAAAGTCCACGGGGACGACGGTAAATGAGCCCAAACTAGAAAGTGAAAGCAGAAAATTAAGGAATAAACTCATCAAGAGCCTAGAATTTAAACGAGACCCACCCACCTTTTGACACGCGAGACCCACGGTGGGTGTGTACACCAGCGGCATCATCTGCTCAACATTTTCCGATAGTAAACGGTAAAACAGACGCTCATTTCGATCCTGAAACCAATTACCAAAGGGTAAACACACAGAAAAACATTTAACATATTTCAATGTTATGCTAGTTTTTAGCCTCCTCACCTGTAGCCCAACGAGATAAATATACTTATTGAGATCTTCCTGGTATCTTTCCACGTTCTCCTTACAGAGTCTGACTTGTTCTTCCTGTGTCTTAAAACGCGGTGGGATCAACCCATGGATTCCGAGAGCTTGCCTCTCCTCAAGGGTAAATGCCATCCCCTGAAAACACAAAAAATGACAATGAAATCTGAATTCACCACCCAGGTACTCGTCTCTCAGTGTATTTCGTTACCTTATTCAACCGAGGATCTCTGACATAGTCAATCCCACGGACCATTGACGGACAAACATTGTCTCCAGTTACTTCATGGTAGCTACGCTGACCTAGTCGATCACGTCGTGGATCCATTCTAAAGATGATTCGTTGTGAGGGATCTTGTAAACTTGGACCTGAGGTGGAGTAGAGTCCGTTGGTTCTGAAATTAGGAAGAAGAATCAATTAGAATAGCTTGGGCCAACTCATTTTGTACCCAGTCCCAGTCCTTCACACAATCAAAATACTCATCAGTAAAATTACCAAAACGAATAAATAAACCAGATGAAAGCGATAATCAGTGCCTAGGGTAGGGACTTAAAGTTTACCGATTGAGCAGTGGTGAGTGAGAGGAAAGTTTTTCTTTTCTGACCACTAATCAGAATCTGATCTGCAGGCCACTGCCAATACTCTGAAGACCTCTCAGTTAAGAGAGCACTGGGATAGGCAATCGCAATGACGAAATCATTGATAAAAAGAAATATAGCTCGACCCCTGGAAATGTTTAACACACACTATACGATGAGAATTTCGCAATGACATTTAGTCTACCGAGAGTGATGCACTCGTACAATTACATTGAGCGTGTCATGTCGAGTGCCGGTAGATTACCTGTGCTTGGACAAACTCCCAAAGAGTTGTGCAACTCTAGTTCTAAATGAAGCAGAAGCCATTTAGAAGGTGAGAAAAGGAGAAGTGATTATTTATGACAGTTGACCTCAACACTTTCCCATCAAGGGCTTATCATAAGTTCACAGCTTTTTAATCCAAAACTAAAGCATTTTACTATTCCCTTGAAAGGTCTCCTCGGAAGATAAACCCAAAAAATGCATCACCTCCCAGCAGCATGTTCATCTCGAATCAAACAAATTCAATGTCACCCCCTGCGTTTCCACACTAACACCTTCAGAAAAATAAATCGCTGATGCAAAACTTCACTTTACAATTTTCCCGAATTTAGAATTTTTTTTTCGTGACCCTACGCTTATAAGCCGCTTTGCAGCTCGGAAATCGAAATTCTACTGCGCTGAAAACTACCACCGAAACAAGTCTCAGATTTCTGTAGAAATACTGAATTAGATGCTATGCGGGCGGATAAGAAATCTAAAAATGTTTACGCTGATGCTGGATAAGTTGAAAACTCAAGGCCGTGGCCGTCCACCGTGGCCGACGATGGATTCTCGTGTTCCTTGTCTTTCCCATGTCCATGTTTTTTGCAGTGTGGATTTTCGCTAAATGCTTTCTCGTTATTTGCTTCGTTATCCATCACGACGCAGTTACCAGGCTGGAACTTTGAGAGGATTCGTACGTTTTACTTGGCTTCAGAAAACTAAATAAACTGAGGAAGCCGAGAAGGCAGAGGTACAGGAGAATAACGAGAAAATGAAGGTTACCACTTGGCATCCACTTTCGCAAACTTCAAAATGGGCCAATCATTCTCTAACTTTTCTCATCATCTTCAATCAGCTAGTTCTATGCCAGCACGTTATAGAATCGAGGTAAAAGTACCAATGGGAAAAGAACCAATTTCAATTTATCGTAACAATGCTGATTCTTACCCTCTAGCACCAAGCCAACCCGATTTCTACTGATAATAAATAAATACATAATTTCTACTGATAATATAACAGCCATCTCAGAAATTAATGTTACTTTCCACTCCCTTTTATCGGAAGAAGGCCAAGTAAATTGATAAGGAAAATTAATTTTCCCAAGAAACAGGCCGGAACCCCAATATTTTTCCTTTGTTTACCCAAAAATAAACCCAATGTAAGCGGATTTACGTCATTTGCCACGTTATGTATCATGCCGGCAGGTTAAACACGAGTAGCGAATTTACATATAAAAAAATTAAACTAAACAATAATGAAATGATAGAAAAAATTGATAGGCTTACACAACAGCTCCTAATTTATGACACCTCTTGAACATGGTCTCGAGTTTGGCTAAAGACGATGTCCAAACTAAACGACTCGCCCTTCCTTTGCCTTAACACGGAAAGCAGGTAAAACTCAATTGGCAAAGCAAAATATCCAAACTCAAGGATAATTGATTTGCAAATGTTTTTGGACCCACTTCTGACTAGAACCACTGCACTGAACAGCTGATCTAAAAACGTGGATCCTGGAACTGGAGCTATGGCAACAGACTGCACGGACGGCACGGGTCCACTCAACGGGCTTGGCTCCTCTCTACCGTCACTTCACTACTTAATTACATAAAATGACACAAATAATAGTGACTTCAAGCTTCGGAGACACCTCGGTAGCAGCAGTAAGGTAGGATGGACGAAGCGACAGCAATCTCATTCCACAGCTTACAAAATGAAAATGAACTCATCGAGCACTCAACAAAATCTGTGTTTACTCGAGTACTCCCCCACTTTAATTACTCAGCCAAGGTCAATCTGGGCTAGCCCCCTTCAGTTTACAATTATCTATGCGTCTACTACGCCGCCGGATCTACGCAATGCAGAAAATTAGAGTAGAGTGGAAAGGAGTCTTGCAAAAAATAATGGCTTCGCTCATGCTAATTCCTTTCAGCTGTGTATATAGTAGTACATGGACGCTACTACACTGGTAATAATTGGGCAACGCAGCTCAATCTTGCATTTCAGAACCGCAATTTGACTTTTGCAGGAGCACTTTTACAAGTTTTTCAGCAGTATTTTGATGCAAACCCAACTTCCCGAAGTTTTTCAAGAAAACTGCAAGCAGAAAATGCATGTATTTGCAACTGCGAAATTCAAGTTGCAGTTCTAAAATGCAAGTTGCACTAATGACAGACATGACACGCCGTCTTCGACCCCCACAACACGCTAGCGCTTGTTTCGTGCCGCCCTAACGTCACTGCTGCTACCGAAGTCACTCCACCCTAAATTAATTTCAGAAATTCCTGTACAAAAGAACAAAAGAATAGAAAATGAAAACTGCTGTAGTACGAACCCCAATAGCTCTCAATAGTCCAGGTGACCTATATTTAGGACTTGCAAAGCACGCAGGCCAAATTCTCCTCATCCAGCCTACAGTAGTCACGAACTGAACCGAAATTCCGAATTCGGGTTTTTTCTACAGGAAGAAAGTTACCGAATGGCTTTGAACTTGCTCATTACGCCTAGTTCAGAGCGGGACCGTACCCGGCAAACAGACGAAGAATGATGAATGACATTAGATTGACATTTGAGAGACTTACATGAATTCTATTCCTGGTTCCCTATAATTATCACCAGAACCTCCATCTTGACCTGACCGCCTCGGCTGACGGAGATACTGACCCTGTTTCACTATATCACAGTGACAGTAAGTATTGAGCACTTCGACCCGTCCTTGACCTTTACCGTAAAGAAAGGCACTGAAAGCACTTATGAAGAGTATGACCGTTGCCAACCAGATCCAGAACCACCGTGACCCTTCACGGCAGCCCTCACAATTTTGTAAACAATGGAAAACAGCTGATTTACCTACCCCTCCTCCTGTACCAGATGACAACTGGATTTTATCTAAATCGGGCACTGCAGATGGTGGTACCATGGCCCTGTCCAACTGGGGGTCCATGGTATGGTGACCTGACTTGGAAGTAGACCTTTTCTACACGGTAACTACATTGCAGTTAAATTAAAACAATTTATGCTACATGATTTTTATTTTCAAGAACTCACCCTCCACCCTCCCCTCACCACCAAAATGCTCTCCACCACACACCGAAATAAAGGAGCATCCATTATCCTCGAGGCGAATTTGGGGGTGGGAGGGGTCGGAAGGCTTGGAACTAACGGGAACGATAGGGAGGGGGTGGGGGTCAGATGCCGTGAGGAACGAGGCAGCGGCATGAATATAGACGGGCAGTTAAGCATTACTTTAAATACCGAATAAAATATACATTTTCTTATATACTAAAAATAATAAACCGTGCAAACACGCATGTACGAAAACGCGCGACTTATATATTTATGAATTTCGTTTACCGTGTACCCTGTGTATCGGGGTGTACCGACTGCATATTAGGCGTACCGGGTGTATATGGCATATGTACCCGGTGTATATGGTATATGTATACATACGTACACATGATATACTCTCGAGGCGTTTTTAATTGATTATCCTCACTTTAAAAAGTAGTGTCTCGCGCGGAATTTTCAGGGCCGTTGTAAGCAGTTGTAAGTGTTGTAAGCAGTGACGTAACACGAACTTCAAGATTTGTGAAAGTCAGCGCGGTGCAATTTGCGGTTACGCATTTCCCTCGAGAGAAGGCGTTTGGTGCCAGTGCGCCATATGTCTTGGCGAACCGCCTTTTCATTGAGGAAAGGCGGGTGCGGTCGAGCTTACGCTTTGTCGCCTAGTTGGTATGGTCGCGCTTACGCCTGTTCCTCGAGAAAAGCCGCTGGGTGCAGGCATACTGCGTGGCTTTTTTTTGGTGCACCCGTGCGGCAAGGCCTGCCGTAACAGAATCGCGAACCTTGGTTGAAAAAAGTAATCTACTCAACTGCACCATTAAATTGAACTAAAAAACTTTACTTAATAGCCCTCCAACGCCAATACTATGTGCTTTTCTCCTCGAAGGCATCTGATAAAAATATCTTATTGGAGTAAATGAAAAAACTGAATCACAATATACCGCGCAACACGGATGTATGAAATAGCGCGAGAGGCAATTTTTTATAAGTTCTTGACATTTTCTATGCTTTTATGAATTTTAGACGTTTTCTAAATTTTTTTTTTTGACATTTTCCAAAATTTTTATGAATTTTAGACATTTTTTGCAAGTTTTATGAATTTAACACATTTTCTAAAATTTTTATAAATTTTGTAGAGTTTCTAAAATTTTATGAATTTTGGATATTTTCTGAAATATTTATGAATTTTGGACATTTTCTGAAAATTTTTATCAGTTTTGGACAGTTTCTAAATTCTAATCAATTTTAGACAGTTTCTGAAGTTTTTATGTGCCTATGCAAATAGGCACACAGGCACATATGCAAACATACAACTAGGGATCCTAAACTAATCTCATACTACTGAAAGTAGTACTACGGATGCTCGCGAAAGAGAAAGTGTAACAGTGCTTTTTGAAATCGCAGCGAGCCATGATCAAACAACTGACTGATCGCCCGACCCACACCTTTCATCTCCATTAGCTGTTTAAAATATTTTGTCTAACAACCTTGAGAAAATAGGGCCTTCGGTTGTTTGTAAATTGATGCTGGATTCAACAATAAATGAGTGAAAAAAGGACCCAAGAAGGAAATTCAATTTTGCGGGGTTTATTCAGAATAAGGGATAAATGACGACCTTTCTGTCCGACGATCTATGCTCAACTTAACTAAAGTATAGTTAAAGGGGGAGAATGGAGAATGGAAACTACGGCGAGGATGACGTGGATGATGATGAGAAGAGTTGATGTTGATTAACTCGCTAGGTGGAGTTAGCATCTCCTCAGTAGGAGAAAAAGGGTACTAATGCACTATTATGCTAATGGTTTTTACAAGGCGTTCAGCGATGATTAATGATAAACCTATTGACATTCCTCATAGTATACTGGATTAATCAACACCAAAATGGAAGCTTACAAATAATGGGAACCTTAATAAATTAACAATTATAGGTTATGAGGAAAAGTATGATTTTCCTAACATCGGTGGCGTAACCACCAACCCCTTAAATCTTTGCTCAAAATAACTGCTTAAAATGTTTTTAACTCGAAAATATTGTTATCTCAAGCAGATCACTAGCTGCTAATTCTTTTTGCTAAACTACCTAGTGATTCTGTCGTTTAAAACGACACCTCACTAGGCGAATCGGGACAGCCAGAAGACAGGGCTGACTAGCTAGATTTTACAATTTGCTCCTTAATCTATTCGATTCCAAAATTCTTAATTCTTTAGCAAAGTCAGAGTGGCATCTTCGCTCCTTTTTCATTGATCAAACCGAATCAGAACAAATCGAACGAAAGAATTACCATCAAAACGAAGAAGAACCCTCAAAGACGCAGAAGGGAGCTGGCAGGAAAAAAAGGCAAAAAAGAAGGGTAAAGCCATAAAACAGGCATGTGGAATTGTGCTTAGTCAGAACTCTCCAATCTTCCTAATTGCTTAGGTAGTCAAGATTTGCTTGGCAATAAAAAAAAACAATTATTTAAGCAATAAAAGACAAAGCCGTTTAGCAACGTTTAAAATGGTCGACATATGTAAGAGAACTAAAGACATCTCTACTTAAAAGCCCCATTGCTAATTCTTTAGGAAGCATGAAGACGAAGAGACTTCGTTCATAAAAAAAGAACTCTTTGAAGTTCTCTCACAGCAATGCAGGGAATGGCCAGGCTAACATTACAGTGGTTTTGAACCAATTTTCAGGCGGGAGTCTTCTCACTCACCCTCTTTTTGTTCTTCTGATCTCGAGTAATAGCACAGCAATGAGCCGGACGCTCACACGTGAGGGGAAGATAAAAGGGAATAATAAATGGGATCTCCGGCTTCTATTTCCTTTTTTTTAACTTTATAATTTCATAGCTAAATTCTTGAGCTTTTTAAAAAAGCGCACGAATACAGCTCTGTTAATTTGATTTTGATTTTAATTCTCAGACTAATTTTCCTTTTGGGAAACGGTAGGTTTTCAGCTAGTATTATCATACAGAAAGCGCAGGGTTGTATTTCGCGCAACTGCTTTTGGGCTATTGGAAATCGAATAGGAGATGAAAGTTGAACGGAGACGAAGCGAAGTTAAATGTGGAAATTTTAAAATGTTTGTAATGTAAAAATGAAACGCAGGAGATGTGATTTGATATGCTTTGGCTGATAACATAACTGGGCGGCCTTAAGAGGCACCCTATTGATCCGTTCTCTTGAAATTGTCCTCTGCAGGAGTCTACTGCTCTGACTTCAACCGAGGAAAGGCAAAAATACCTTTTCCCTTTAATTAACACGTCATTTAAAAGATGGCGAGATCGGGCTTAACTACACGCTCACACCCTTATTATTTCTTTGCCGCTCGATTCGAGAGGATAGGATGTCAGGGATCGAAGAACGGTTTACCAGTTCCTTACACCAGCCAAAAGAAATTTGGGGCACATTTTTTCGTGTACTTTTTCCCAGACCCTATACTTGGAAAAATTATAGCAGTCATTATCAAATAAATTATATCATTTACTATCCTGTTTTGCAGCAGTTTAATAGATCTTTACGTTTTACGGCTCACGGTCTTAATACCATATTTTAAAGGGTTGCCTGACAGAACATCAACAACAACAACATCAACATACAAAAACACCAACAGCCAAAACATCAGCAAAAAAAACACCAACAAAA
>JABASM010000823.1:2309-18433 GCA_019776545.1 Brachystomella parvula | reverse complement strand
GGACGGGAAACTGGTGGGAAGACGCTGAGACTGACGTCATGACCAAGGTGAAGCTAAACTGGAACTGGACAGGAGGAACGTTACTTGATACACAACAGGCCGTACCGTAGGAGCAGCAGCCTTGCTATATCCTGAACTCCTTCCTCACGATAATTATTCTTATCTTGACTCTAACAAGAATCCCACAACAAATAACAACAAAACTAAGGAAATCAGTAATAAAAGAAGCACGTATATTATTGACACCCCTTGACCTCTGATTAATGGCTGAAGGCTGACCCTCTTTGGATTATTTTTAGCCGGACTCCACACTCCACAGTGTCCACTTTTGAATTCCTCCCGGAAAGGTGATAAGGAACGCCTTCTTCGAGCGAGTCTAATCTCGGTTTTCTCCTCACAACAATAAAGAAAATGAATTCTTCTGACCACCACAGTAAATTACGAGACTAATAAGACGATAAGGTCGAGTCGAGGTCAATTTGGTCGAAATTCTCTATCCTCAAAACATTGAAGTCCTGTCAACGTTTTGGAATTACTCTTACCTCAGATCCCCTGGTAGATGCTTCCCTGCCTCCCTTTTTAGGATCCGAGACGCAATCTGGAAACAAATACTTTCACTTTCACTAATTTTACGCTAGAGAATTTCGTTAAGAAAATTGATAAAACAGTCCTTGATCCTTAACTGCATATGAAAATGTTGTATTTAGATTTTCACGAGTGTGAATTTGAAAATAAGGAAACAGTTTCACTAGGCTTAGTTAATTCCTATTGCGATCGTATAGGTAACTTTCACCGATTACTACTATCAAAGTCTCTGGGAGCCTCAACTTACAAGAATGGAATGAGGGAATCAGTTTTGATTATTGACGTTCGGCTCACTTTCTCTCTAGTATTCAATCCTTCCTCATGCGCCTGAATATTCTGGACCGGAGTATACAGTACTAGTAAGGAACACGAGTGAAAGCTTTCTACATGGGTGAAAGAATTGCTATCTCCTCACCCAGCACGCCCAACAGAGTATCGATCTGGGTCGTAGTACCACCTCCAACGAGCCCTTATCCCGTCCATGTGCTACACTTTCACAAGGCCTGATACCTTTTTAAAAGTTCCGAAATTGAGGATTGGGGTAGGAACTAGGAAGAATAGAAAAGAAATAAAAGCTTTCACTTTCTCCAAAAGAAAAGCAGAGCACGAGGGTTCCGAGGCCATGAAAGAATGTGCTGGCTGCATAATTGGGAAAGGTGCTTATTGGCCATATCAGCGTGGAACCGGGTAATAAAAACGTGGTATCTTTTACGGAACTGGGTTTCTGGAACACTCGAGGCTAATTCCCATTTCACTTTCTCCTGGCCGATGTGATTTTCATGGAAGTAGACGCCTTTAGCAGGGCGTTGGAAATCATTTCATTAATCATTAATAGAATTAATCTCTTACAATGACATGATAACGTCTCTAACACGCACCTCTTTTCCACACCTTGCTTAAGCGTCAGTATAGCCAAACCCATGAAATAATAAGATGAGCTCTGCTGGATCCTCTAGAAGCATTCATTCATGATGCCAGGAAAATAACAAACAGTCAGTAGTCAGGAATTACTTCCATTGCTATTGCTATGCCTGGACTTAAGCACAGAATGACCTGGTGATGCGAGATCACGAGCTTCTTGATTTAACGTCACCTCTCTCCTTCTCTCCAGCGCATCTTTTCTCAGCCCCTCAAGCCTGATAAGCGTTTCTCCTCTAAAATCCTAAAATCCAGATAGAGACAAGTTGAATTGAATGAAGAAAAAATTATAAATTCACTCACCCCCAATCTCCTTGATTCCTGGACGCCTACCCAGCTCAGCTTAATTCTGATAATTTGTCATCGTCAACTGCGTCCTGGGTTCTTTTTCTCCTGCTATCAGGAAACTGAGTACCGTTGTCACCTTAATTAGAATTTTTTAAGTGCGATGGCCCAGTTGTTTAACTCTCTCTTCATTTTCTTTGCAGTCTTCGGTAAGTTGTTTACTAAACCCTAGTGGATATTGAAAATTGAAATTAAATGGTATAAAACAGTATTTTTGATAAACTACTAAGACGAGATTATAAAGGGACGTTGATGACTGACGGAAGGCAGCTAGGATTGAATTATAGATCACAATTTATATTATCACATTTTCATTTTGGACGTATTATATCGTAATTTGGAAGGTGAGCACTTGACGAGTATTTTGAGCATTGAGATTCTTATGTTGATTTCTGAGATTCCGGTTCTGGAGGCTTGGACTCTGATGAAGCGTAGAGCCATGGATGTTGGAGACTTTCAGCAGCAGTAGCACGTTCATTCCTGTCCACAGCCAGCATGGGAAGGAGGAAGTCAGCAAAGGCTTCAGCCTCTTCCTCAGGCCAGTTGTACTTCTCTTTGAGGATATCTGGAAGTGACCAGAACTTGAGACGCTTGATATGACGAAGTTCACCCTTTCGTGTGAAAAATTCCACAGCGTACTTTCCATTCAGAGCAATTTTCTTTGGAATTTTGCCTAGGAGCTCAATGATATGGGCGATGTGGTCCTCATCACGTGACCAGTGCTGACCGGCATGTGGTTCGAAGAGATAGTCACCTCGTGGCTAGCTCAAAGGCAACACAGGCCGCACTCCAAATATCACATGAAGTATCATACTTGGCTCCAAGGAGAACTTCAAGGCAGCGATACTGACGAGTTTGGATGTCACTAGTAAAGTGTTGATTGACCCAGCAGGCATTTCCTAAATCCGCAATCTTGATCTTAATGATCACAAACTTCCTTGGCAGGATTCGGACTACTCTGTCTGATTTTATTAACAGCCCCGGGACAAGAACTGTTGGGAGGCTTGTCCCCTTCCCCGCTGCTTGGATTCCGATTTTCTGCGTCAGAGTCGCCTCGAACATCTCCAACAGCGTTAGCTCCGTCATCGACCGCATTCTTGTCCTCTGACTTTTCACCTCCGTTGGCAAGCGCTTCATTCTTGGCTGCTTGCTTCTTCAACTTCTCCTTCAAGCGCTTCTTCTGACTTTTTGTAAGCGTGACCTGAGTGCTGAGATCGATGATTTTGGACGAGAGCTCACCAGGCCCATTATTGACGGCACTTTCAGGAATTTCCGCATCTCGGTTTTTTACCCAAGTTTCTGCCTCTGCTGCCAATTCCTTGATTTCATCTTCGTTTGAGCACATGAGAATATTTTCAGGCTTGAGATCAGTATGAATGATTTGACACTTGGTGTGGAGGTAATCAAGGGCCTCGAGCACTTGACGCATGATGCACCGGACATTGTCGAGTGGGATTCCACTGTAGTTTGAGCCGGTGATTGGTTTAAGCAAGTTCTGACCAAGGACTTCAAAAACCATGCAAACATGTAGTCCATTCACACCTTGAATTTTGAAATCATCGAGAAGTTGAACTGTTTTCTCTCGGTGTGGATCATTTTTCTAAGAAAAATTCCGGAATGATATGAAACTTGCCGACATTCTTAAAATTGTTTCCACTTCCACACATACCTCTGAGTCACGGACACATTTGAGGAGTTTAATCTCATCCACTGCACTCTCAGTATAGTGCGTTGAACTTTTTACAACCTTGATGGCCACGTGACGATTGGCAGATTGATCCAGTGCAAGCCAGACGGTGGAGAAATGACCCCATCCAAGTTTCCTGCATATAAGGCGCACAGTGAACCCGCCCCTTCCATTAAGGACAACCACTGGGTAGACTACTTACCGTAGTATTTTATAGCGACCGTTGTTGTAAACGTCACCAATCCGGACAGGATGATAACCTCCTTTGCAGTAGTCCTTGGCGTCTTCCTGCTCTTCCTCATCATCATCCTGGCCAGAGGATGTTTCTTTGTCGCTAGCCTCCTCGTCGTCATCGTCCGATGAAGAATCTTCACTTACTGATGACTCTGTTGATGAGACCCGACTACTGGCTGAGTATTGCGGTTTCTTCTTTCGAAAATTATTCCGAACTTTGTTTAGTTTCCCACGAACGCCAACGACCTTCCTAGCACCTGTTGGTACTGACTGTCGGTAAACTGTCGCTTCCATCTGGGATCTCTGCAAGAAATGACATCCAAATAATTGGCCAGAATCGCACAGTCCATCTCCCTGAAGTAGACAATCCTTACCTTCAAATAAGTGTTTTAGGAGATAGAATGAAGGAGCCTGGAGCAGACGGTAGAGTGTCACACCTGTTCCTCAGCCAAATGTGCTCTGTAATAGAGAAAATAATAGTATCGGATCAGAATAACTGCAGAGCTGGAGCCAGCTCATGCCAACAATAAAAATGACTGAGAAATATAAAGAGACAAGGAAACCTACCGGTGACAGGACACCCCCGAGGAGAGTTGACGCTTACGAGTTGAGCAACCAACAATCGATTAATTAGTAACACAGCTCCTTGTGACGAGCTGTGTCAGACACAATACAGCGCCAAGAGCCAAGAAAAAAAAACAGTAAGAAAAACGAGACTTGACACATGCATTTACCCGCCTGACATGCTAATAAACAAAAGTGAAAATCGTGTTGGCTTGGGAAACAAACGGAGGAAGAAAAAAGCCGGTGAAAACCGGAAGTGAAAGCAAAAATTTATTTTCACTCACTTATTTTGCAATACTACTTGACTACTTTGACAACTAGCCAGCCCAATATTTCATTTATAAGGGACTGAAATCTGTGGTAAAAAAATGCTCTACCTATCATATACTACTACTATTAATTTTTTTCTGTGATTTACAGGCTCATACTGCCATCAAGCCCCAGGTAAGAAACAATAATAATTGTTCACAAACTCCCGTCAACTCGTAAAAATTCAGTTAAAAAATAACTTGGTTAATTGACGTGGCATCAGCCTCATCAAGCAGGTTAGGGAAGGGATACGCAATGAGGATTAACTGGATTTTCCAGATCAGGCTATTAGAAAAAAAGTAGAGGACTTCGGGTACATTAATACTAGGAAACTGGGCCCCACACAGCTCTTGCGGGCCTTAACTCAGTCATTTTTCAGCGTAGAATTGATTTATGAAAGTCATTCATTTATGAAAGTCAACAAATTCGAACTGGTTTGACCTCAGGAGGTCACATAAGGTCAGTAATTTGACCTCAAGGATCTAGACAAGTGATACGTCAATCGAGAGCTCTTGCAGCATGGCAACTAGGGACCGCCTTTTACCTTACACCAGTCACTGCTTACACTGGACGTCAGACTGCCATTGGCAAGTTTGACGTTGAAACGGACTATTCAATAAACTGTTTTATAAAAAAAAAAAAAAAAAAAAAAAATGACCACTAGCGGCCATTTTATGGGCTAAAAAGGTCAGATGTAGTATATTTCTAGAATCAGGAAACGGGGAGCATTCGACTGACAGATATCGCATGGCTTTTCTCAAGAGGCTGACCCTTTTAGTGTCAAACCGTTTCGAATTTGGAAAAATGGCATTCACCAATGCATTCTGCACTAAAAAGTATAAAAGGACGCAAGGTTTCTTTTAAAGGTGTAAGTTGCAACTTTCCTAATGTTAATGTGCCGCGGTCCTTTCGTCCTTTCGGCCCTTGCTTTTTTTACACAATGGCGTGGCTTCCACCATATTTTGCTTCCGCGTATTAGGGAATTTAAGATTAGCGAGATTCCTCTGCAGAACCATATGCAATGGGGGATAAGAGCAGGAAATCATTACTATCACTATAAATATTAGCAGGAAATGCTAATTTTCTTTCTATAGAATTCTCAATATTGCCTCGGCAGAGAGTCGAATTTATTTCCAAGGTATGAGCTCATTACTGTACAGCAGCGGTACCTTTTACCCTTTTACTTTTGTTATCGCTGACCATGACCAGGCTTAACCTTCAATGAAAAATGAACTCTGAAAACGAAGACCCTCTTTTTGTCATCTATTACTGTATTTTCTCTGGCCCTACCTGAGGAAACCCATCCTCCGATCCAGAGATGAATAATAGGATGAGAGTTAAAGCTATTTTAGTATCCAAAGGTAGAGGATGATCGCTAGAGGCAAAAACACTTGCTAATCCCTATACCTGGGATAGTTTTTGTCAGGTGCTCTTCTCATTATTATTACTTCGCCGGCCGGCTGGATTCCTAGGTAGTACCGTAGTACGGTAGTACTAATAGTTTAGTGCTGAATTTTCATTAGAATAGCATTAGTTTCTGGAAGCGGTTCGGATGGGACGAAAATTTGACTAGGCGCCCTGACATAGCCGACAATGCGCTGTTCATTGTTGAATAGAATAATTTCATCCTCCATTACTTTCCTTCTGGGGGAATTAGCACTGATTAGTTTTGGTTTTGTTTTAACTCAACTTGGGGGTGGACTAGCATCAGGGCGTCATTTTGAGATCGGAACTGTGTACACCTACGACTATGTCCTGGGAGTGGAACTGAACGAGCCAGGACCCTTGACCAACTACACGGCACCCTTGAATCCATCGAAAGCGGAGAGTGGATATCGGACAGGGTCCACTGTGGGTTACAAAGTTTTATGTCAAGTACAAGTCACCCCAGTTTGGCAGAGTGAACGTGAAGGAGCTATTCTAGAAATTCAAGTATTAAAAAAATTAATTTATAGAAAATAAGAACTCGAAAAAAATTTTTTTTGTCAAAACCGAATTTTTTTTTTTGTAGCTAATCAAACCACAGCTGCAAATTAAATCACGGAAGGCTCCAGCACCAGAAGGATTCCACGACCATACTTCCCAGCTCGACTCTGCAGCCCTCCACCCCTTCTACATCCACTGGAATCAAGGGACAGTCCATAAGGCATTTTCTGTGGATGACGACGTCGTATCCCTGGTTAACATAAAAAAAGGAATTGCCAACTTGCTGCAGGTACAAACGGCTCCTAATTTCCTAATTCCTAAATTTCATCCTAATTTTATTGAATTTCAAATGAAAATCCAATTATTTTATAGTTCCAGACTGGGAAAACAATAGTGACTGAAAATACTCCAAGAGGAGAATGCAATGTAACTTACGACAACAAAGACTCAAGTCACCTCAAGAAGATCCTCTCTTCTTGCTTCCTGCCAGCGGACGCTGTCACAAAGGACAAATATGGAAAAACTTCACACAGCTCCTCCGTACTTGGATCCACGACGGAGAGTACCGTAAATGTGAATCTTAAGTTGACTGCTGATTCGTTTGTAGAAGAGGCCACGGTTACTGAAAATCATGTCTTGAGGGTGAATGCTAAAAAGGAAGTCGGGGCGACGATTGATGCTTCCCAACATCTGAAGCTCCAGGGTAAGTAGACCTCAAATTTCAGATTAGATTAGGAAAAAATTGCTTATTTTTATTCCATCAGGCTCAACGGCTGCTAATACGGAGATGGCGAAGGGAGCAAACGTCGATTCTGCAATTCTGGAGATTGAAAAGATGAAAGAGCTTAAAATAATTTCGGATTCATTGATACCACACCCCGAAAAAATTCCTTTGTGCGAAGTAACCAATTGCAAACCTGTGAGATCGCACATCCCATTTTCCCGTTGTCGTAATTTAGGCATACCTCATTAGTAATTCGCGATTTGTGTAATTTCTAGGTTGACGACCTCCTCAGCATTATGACCACCGAGAACATGGCATCAACAAAATTAGCAAATGCCTTCATCCAGTTGGTAGAAAAATTTAGGGAATCCAGTGCTCCTGAAATTGAGAAAATGCTGAATCAGGACTCAGACTATTTGTAAGCATTCCTTCAAAATATTCCCAAAGAATAATCTAATTTAAAAATCAATGCTACATCGCTGATTTTCTTCTTAGGCCACAGTTACTAGACGTCTGTGCTGCAACGGGATCCAAAAATGCTCACGAAGCTGTACTAAAGCAGCTCAATTTCGATTCTGTGGAGGATATAGCCAATCCTGAGCGGTATTTAGTGGGACTCTCTCTCACGACCCTTCCTGACCCTCAAATTGTCCACGGTACTTGAACACGACAGGAATGCTTACAGAACAATGAATGACAATTAAATGCGTTTCAGATTTATTTGCACTAGTGAAGAAAGGAGTGAAGAATGAGAAGCTTCAAGAAACCATCGTCCTGACCACAGCAGCCCTCGTCCACACCGTTCGTACGCAGGGATCATTCACATTCGGAGAGGAGTTTGAAAATTATGTTCTGAGTTCTCTGGAAAATTGTCCAGCAGAGAAAATTGAATGCTCTCAACTCTATCTCCGGTCTCTCAAGAATCTAAAATCCAAGTCAACGGTACCAAAATTATTTGAGATCGTTCAAACAGCAGAGTCGAAGGTGGGGGTAGTAGCCATGAAAGCCCTCCACGCTCTACCAAATTCCTACTTCGACCGTAGCCTACACAGACCGATTCTAATTCGTATCATTAATCAACTGGGAAAGAAATACGATTCTTCCACGAGAACTCTAGGGATTGACATCCTCCTCCGTGATGAGCCAACAAAAGACGAGATTCGGGAGATTCTTACATTTCAACTCCAGAGCAGTGAACGTGCTCACGCTGAAGTCGGGACTTTCCTCTGGAACAGGCTTCATGAGTTCATGGGAACAAATCCAGCAATCAAGGCCTATGTGGATGAGATCACGAAAGAAGATGGGCTCAGGACATACCACCATCTCGCTCCACGAGGACTCTCCACTTCTTTCTCAAGGACCGTTGCCTCAAATCCATCGGGGAATGGGACGTTTTCCAATGCTATTGAAATGACAGGGAAAATTTTGAAACGCTCCTCATTCGACGTCTACCTGAACGGTGCCAATGACAGCTTCATCCATCCGCTCTCCGTAAAGAATTATTTTCCCATTATTTTTTCGGTGGAAATGACGGTGTAAATTATGACTTTTTTCAGTTGGGCATCTTCGCAGGGGGTCTTAGTTCCTTTGCTTCCTCGGACAATGGAGATACCAACGCCGTAGTAGAGGAGGAAGAGGTGGAAGACGCTACAGCGGGCATGGAACTCTCTCTCATGGGCGTCCAGACTCGGCCAATTGTTTTCTTTGTTGGGAAAGGAGAGCTTATGGGTCTCGTTTGGTCTGGCGCAGGATCAGAAAAGACAACAGCCCTACAGGTGAGAGAATCTTGAGAGCCAATCAGAAGCTTCGGAAGACGTGGTCCTCGGCCTTACAATTTTTTCTTCCTTCACAGGGAAATATTCTGCTTCAAAATGAACGGGCAGCTGTACCCCTCTTCAACGGGCTCGTAGCCAGCGTGAATATCCAAGGCGGTCTATCCTTTGACCTCTCTGGTCAAATTACGATCAGCCTCTGGCACCGAACTGCAAATTCACTTGTACAGAATAAGTAAGTTTTAGAGTCACAAAAGATTTTTACATTTAGTATACTAACTTTTTTCGTCTCGACAGAGCTGGTCTTGTTCTGAAAAGTGTCATTCGAGTGGATACGTCCTTTGTCCGGAGCCGTGTAGACTACACCGTCGCGTCTGAAGCAGTACTTGACTTCACATCTGACATCAACTTCTATGACGGTGTTCTCATGTGCCTAAAACTTACGCAACCTGAATTCAATATAAAGTAAGTGGATTAATGTATAGTAAAAATGAAATGAAGTTTTAATTTCACTGACCCCAGGCAAAATATTCACAAGACTGAGAGGATTCCTGGAAGCAAGCATCGGTTACGAAAAGCCAAGTACAATACGATCCCGATTCCAGGGATCACATATGCCCTCAACAAAAAGAATTCTGAGCTCTGTGGGGTCATGTACAAGGACGAATTATAATCATGACTCTTAGCTAGTATACCATGTTTTTAACTTCCCTTCGCGAGGGTCCTCCTCGTCGCCTTGTCATCTTAATATCTAAACCTCATGTGATACAAATGGATCATTTTTCTCCAGCTCAATAAGACTCTCTTACAATAAAGGTGTTCATTTTAGATGTTGTTTTTGAATTAGGAACGAGAATTTCATAATTTTATGCAAAAAAAATTCTGATTTCTAAATTATGAGAACGTTACAGATTGAAAATTTATTACAGGATTATTGTAACAGGGTAACAGAGTACTAGTCTATCTATAAGCCACTGGAAGTGGACAATGGGGAAATGTAAAAATTCGGGGTAACTTTGGTTCGATTCTGGTAATGAATTATATGTAAAGTATTTTACTTAGCTCTTGATATGACGAGATTACGATGTATAAGGTTCATTGGACGGTTTGAGATTTCATAAACGCACTTGGCTGCTGGTATACACTATTACAGTTTTCCTTGGAAATCTTAATTATCATTAGGATGCTTGATTTGTACTCCACATTCTTTCAACATGCTGCTGATGAGGTATTCCTATTACTTTTGATCCAGTTTAATGTAAACTTGAGGACGTGAGAAAACCTTCATGGCTTGCTCTAACTTGGTAAGCTCCTGCTCCAATTTCTGTTTATAGTCTCGTACGCGAATCGTATCGATTCTGATTGGGACGCGATTCAACTCATTTACCAATGCATCGTAACCTGGAGAAGCGAAAAAAAAATTGCGAAAAAAAAAAATTAGAAAAAGATAAAAAAAAAAAATAGTGTTTGCTGTAGATTAATTTAATTTCACTTACTGTTTTGTAGCTTTGCAATTGTTTCCAGTCTTTCAGTTTCTGACATTTCAACATGACCTGGTGGAATAGAGGCTGCTCTTTCAGCTTCTTTCCTTGCAGCTTCTTCTTCCTTCCATTGCTGCTGCCTTTTCTTGAGATACCTAAAAGCAAATACGAAAACGAACATATACTGAGAAATTTCCAAGTTTGGATAAGCTTACAATCAACTAGAATATTGTATTCTTACGAGGGAATTGTTCCAGCCTTGTGTGGGGAATTGACAGTAGCACCCTCGTAACTTCCCCGGCTCAATGAGAGGGTGGAGCTGGAATTACCGTTAGCACTACCATGCCCCGCTCCTCCATTTTGTGCTAGTGAATTTCCTTGTGCCTGCCCTAGCTTCATGCTTGCCATGTTCTGCTCAAGCCGTGCAACGAATGGGTCAATTCCATTTTCTTTTGTTCTCATTTCTCCAGTGCGATCGAATGCATATTGATTGCCGCCACCATGAAATTGCTGAAGATTTTCATTTTGATGTTGAGCTGTCCCACTGAACCGGCCTATTCCTTCGGTATGACCATTCGAGTAATGATCCTGGTGGTCAAGGCGAGGGAGGCTTTGAGCAGGTCGGAGACTACCACCGCCACTTTTGAGAAATATCCGAGTCTCGTCTGTATTAATTCCACGAGAGGATCGGCCAGACCCACCGTCTCCGCTTCCATTATGATTGTGAGTCCCGTTGTAGACCGGCTCGTCTGCACAAATCCCATCACAAGGCAAGTATTCAACACGATGGAAATGAAGGTCCTTCGGATCTTGAGGGAATTTCGCGAATTTCTCTGGGTTCAGTTCTCTTTCATGCTCGGCAAGTCCGGGTGAAAAGTTGTCAACCTCAGAAAAGCGCCAGTTGTATACGGATTCTTGACTTGGTTTTAAAGCTACTGTTCTCCGGAGAATAGGAACGTTCTCGGTTGAAGAACCAACAGGTTTTCGAACATCAGAAGTACTTTTGATTCGTCGTGCGTTAGCAGCAGAACTAGCACCCCAGATCGGCTTGTCTTCACGATTTTCTTGGTTGCCTCTGAAATGTTTCGTATTTAGGCTTGTAGACGACTTGGATTCACCCACCCGAGGTTCAGAGTCGGGCCCTAGTCTCATCGTACCCTACAAAAACACAGAGGAAACGTATGGCTTCTATAGAATTCGAGATCTAGCGCTAAATGCATTATACTCACTCTGATGAGCCCCGAAATTCTTGATCCAACATGCTCATATTTTGGATTCTTTGTAAGACCAGGAATGAATTTAACTTTCATTGGTTGCTGTTTCTCTTTGTTTTTTGCCTTTCTGGATTGGGAGCTAACCTGACGGACATGCTGCATGTTCTCCACTATGTAATCTCTGTCCGACTTCTCGGCCTCAGGCACTGGAATGAACCGAAAACGAGAAATGGAATTATTTCTTCTGCACAAATCATGTGCACTGACAATATAATTAAACCTATAACTGAATCTATACCACGACCCGGGGAAAAAAATCATTACTTAAATGGTAAAAAAAAACAGCATAACATCACGAGAATGGAGTATTGATTTCCGAACTTTCTCTCTGCAGTTAGGTATTGATCAAATGATACATTGGCAAAAAAAGGAGAAAAAAGAAAAACAGAGACACGAACAACCAATTTAAGCCCTTAACTTTCTCCATTAAAACACTATGCCTCAAAGAGATACGAGAAGAAAGCAAAGGTATCAGTATCTAAGTTCCAGCTAACCAAAACGCAGGGAAAGTCAATGCCCCTCAGGAAAATAAAAACATTAAGAGTATTCCGAGCGAAGCTACAGTGAATCGTGAGCCAGTGACTACTCACCTTTCCAATACATAGGAGGAGGCAGCGTTGATGCTGATACTGATGAGGATGCACGCTGCGGTAACATTGCGATGTAATAACCAACGAACCTGAAGGCGAACGCGGACAAGTTTACAATTCTGTTCGGTAGTAATGTGTACAAGGCTTTACCACATCAGAGTAATACTGCAAATAAGAAAACCCCATTCAAAAAAGTCATAAAATTGATTCCCGAGCACTGATAAACAACATTTCAGCATATTACCCAGCCCAGCAAGAATCAGTCCAGCTCCAAGTTTCACTACAGCTAAGCTTACTAGAAACTTGAACTCCAGACGTTTCGGCTCTCCAGCTTTACAATTACAGTAAAATCCCTTCTCCGACCGACCCTTGGATTAGCAGTACCTTGAAAAGACAAAAGATTATTAACAACGAATGAAAACAGCACACAGTTGAGAGTTGACCCAGCTTCAACACCGTATGATACGAGCACCTGACGGTAGTGACGACGACGAGGTAATACGACAAAAGAAGGAGGTGGTGTTATGCATGAACTTAATTGTGACAAGTGCAGTTTTCAGTGTACCCATCGTACAAATCAACATATCGACTTACCTATAAGACTACCTGAAGAGGACAGTGATGACACCCCAACAACAGACAAGTGCAACAGCAAAGCTACAAAATTACAAAGCCAAACAGCAAAAGCAAAGAAACTATCACTAATTGTTAATTAGTTTGTAATTTGCAAACTGAGGCTGAACAAAAGAAAGTAATTTGTGAGGCGCTCGAGGCTGTTTTCTTACTCCAGCGTTTCCCGCCTCAAGAAAAGTAAATACACATGGTCACATAAAAAACTTCCCAAATTTCTGCAAAAAAAGCAAGAATACTGCGAAGCTTTTTTTGGTACAAAGGTTACCCGGGCGACGCAGGGATTCGACAATTTTTCAGGCCAAGCTGAGACAAACTGAAAATGAGTCCTTATGAACATGAACGGATTTTTATCGCTGTTTTTTCCAGTAAACATTGCATTGCTAAAAAAACTACATTAAAAACTTGATTTCCAATATTACTGAGTGTTTATTACCAAGTAAAGTTTCCAAACTTAGCTTTACTTTTCTTTTTTTGCAGTGTATAGTTAACCATGGAACTGGAGCCTGAAAAGGGTGACGAGGGAAAAAAGCGTAGGTCAAGCTCAAAGTCAAAGAAGAAGGACTCAAAGAAAGATTCCGTCGCTACTGATTCTACCAGTGCTGCAAGTGAGCGGGGTGACGCTGGAAGTAAAGCAAAGAGGAAGAAGGGCTCAAAAGTCAAAAAAACGAAATCGCTTACTCGAAGTGGGTCATTAGAACTGGGGAAGACAGAAGGGGGAGGAGGGGAAGGAGCAGGATCTAAGAAGACAAGGAATTCATGTCAGGATGATTTACTTGCCCTTTCTAATACAGTTTCTAAGATTGTGCTCTGATGTTTCCAGGTCTTGATGGTTCCGATGACGATATCGGAGATATGGGAACTGACCATGCAAAACTAGGTGCAGCAGTGATGGAAGATATCTGGTCATCTGCTCGAGAGATATGCGCTGAGCGCTTCTTCCAGTCCAGTGCCCCGTATTTCTTGGCACTGGAGCTAAGGAATACTTGGTTGCGAATTATTGAGGTAGGCTTCAAAATGGCAAACGACTAATTTTAAAAAAAAATTATTTATTTTCAAAACAGACAGAATGGCTGGATGAGTACAAGCCAGAAATTGGTCATATCCCCAGTTCTATATTTCATGGAGACGTCCCACCACCAGCTCTGCCCTTTGATTCATGGAGTCGAGGAACGCTGGAGGTCTTGGATCCGAATCGAGTTCGAAGGTTGGTGAACTACAGTTTTCATAAACGCAGGAAGCATCAGGCAATCAGGAAAGCGAGTGACATCAAGTTGGTAACCATCGCTTATTCCATCCTGTCCGGAAGGGTATTGGGTATCCCAATCAATATCAGTCTCAGAGAAAGTATATTGTCTAGTCTAGATTTTGACCATTATCTCACTTCCTTTGCGGACATACGAAGCGATTTTTAACAATAAGCCTCCGCCTAGTCACTATACCTTGAATTAATTTTTCTTTACCTCCTTCCATACCAGCAAGCATTTTTCAGCTAAAACTGATATGAATCACTTTCCAAAGGATTTCTCTGCTTGGCTGAACATCCAGGCCGGAAATCCTGAGGAATTTAAAATTCAATTTTCTTGAGTTCTCTAGATTATTATACTCAACTCGTCTGTAGATAATTCATGACAAGAAAAGTTTTGCTCGAGGTTGAATGCATCTCCTCCTGGGAATAATCTCAACTCGAAGTATAATTTTATTAATTCTGGATTTTGATCATAATGAAAATTCAGCTACAAATTGGCCAGGATATTGTCCTGCAGGTCTGAAGAAGGCCTGGGTATTTCTTGAAGCTTCTTTCTTCGGAATAAAATTAAGATAAAAAATATTGTATTCTCATCCTGTTCCAATGGCTTCCATCCATATACAAAGCTCTCTTACTCCTGCATTGTTTCTCTAAATTTTTTGGAAATCATTTTCATTAATTGTTGGAAATTAAAATGATAGGGATCTCATGAGTTCTGACCCCACCCTGGCCTGGCAGGAAATTTCGAGAGGAAGATGCTTGTTTTGGTGGCTTAATTAAAGGAAACGGGTTTTTCTCCATAAGGCCATGAGGGCTACGTGAGATGAAGCAGGCATCCAAGCAAAACCAAACCTAATTTTTACCATGTGTCCGTATGCCCTTGTTTTTTTTCTTGATTTGCTTCTGAAATCACGAACCGTGAAATTTGGAACTGCCAATTAGAAATGTGGGGTGTATAAAAGAGGTTAAGGAAATGGAATTTTTTTTTAAATTTCCAGATCCAATTGCAGGATTGCTGCTACAGCTCTATTAAAATTTTGACGATTCAAGCATCAATCCAAAAATCTTCCAATTCTCCATTCATTCTCATTCATTTTAATTTTTGAATTATTGTTGAGAAGATGGCAGGCTCAAAGGTCTCGCTCGCTTCATGAATTGCCAATCGGATTTCCAGCTTTTCCAGTTTTTTCGTATCCAGAACATGAGAGATGAGGACTGGAACTGGAGGTTTCCCAGAATTCTTGTATTTTTCAAACAGGCACTTGACATTATATTTATTCTTTTGCCTCTTGATTTAATCATCCCCTTGATCCTTTCTCGTTAATTTCCCTCTTTGAGCTTGACACTTGGAAATAATGTTGAAAAACAATTCCGAGTTCTCATTGGCTGATAGAGGAGGATGGGCCTCGTTTCCTTTGCCTTAATATCCAATAACAAAAACTGGTCAGGAATCATTTGCGTAATTAATTCATTTTCAAGGCTTTTTCAAACATAGATAAATATTTATTGTTGTTTTCGCAAATGTCAGATTCTCGTTCGTGAATTACAATTTATGCCAGCACTTTCTTAGTAAGACAAAAAGTGCGTTGGGCTAGGAATTAATGGTTAGCCCACAAAAAAAAAAGATACTTATAATTTAATTTTTGAAAGGAAATTCATTTCCTTTGCCAATATATATTCGTATATCTCCTCTTATTACTCTGTATTATAGAGTCAAGTAAACAGTAAATGAAGATAACTGATTCTGTGGCCCACTTCCAAAATTTTATTATCCATTTTTCATGGCTTTGTTTTTTCTTAATACTGCACAACACCGGGGGGGGGGGGGGGGGGGGG
>JABASM010000821.1:0-18438 GCA_019776545.1 Brachystomella parvula | reverse complement strand
TCTTTCCGAAAAATCCTGGAGACTATCACTACAATTGTCTTGTAGATTTTGAGTGGTAAGAAAATCCCGGCGATAACTGGAGAAAGAAGCGTTAGCAGAATCCAGGCTAGGACGTTCTGCAGAAATGGATTCATGTTGCTGGAGAATGAATGACTGACTCTTCGGAGTGAAAACTGGAAACTGGACTTCTTTACCCTCCACCTTGACGCATCCCAACTTTCTGAGGTCGCCGGGGTCTTGACCAAGACTAAACCGGAAAAATGAAAAGATTTTTGATGAAGGAATGATGTCTGCCTGCGCTTACTATACTATTCCGCTTGAAAACAAAGTCTTTACTACAATAGATTTTAAAGGGGAAGGTGACGCTCCTCGAAGAAAGGGAAACCACGGACCTTGAGTCTGTTGTTCCCCTTTTGGTGCTTGGATTTTAGATGGAGACCACTTTGCAAAATCACTTGCTACCTCAGCCGTGTCTTATTCATTTTCCTCATCACTTACGTTTTCAGTCTCGTCCACTACTTAAAGTATAGAATTCTCAGCAGTGATCTGCTGGCAACCTACTGAGTCGTTCGGGTACTGAAAATGCATTTTTCTTTCAAAGGAAGTTTGAGAACTTCTATTGTTTGTACTATAATTTAATTTATCTACTATTATGCATTAGTAGGGGTACACTTGAGTGCTCAGGAATTACACAACTATAATAAGATCCCATAAACCTGAAATCCTCTTTTATTTAATTCCTTTCATTTGGAATTAATTAGTTCCTCATTAAAGATATATAGTTACTCCTACAGGAGGATAGGAAGTAACTTAGGAGGGGGGCCTTTTTTTTATTTTTATTTCTGCTCTTTATTTTAGCAAACTGCTTTGATTTTAAAAGTTTGCCTCTATTTACAATTCCCAATCTTAATCATGATCACATTCCAAAGTATTTACCAGGTACATCAGAATATCCTCCGTATCCTCAAGCTCAAAAGCTGAAACACTAAACCAGGATAGTGCCGAAAGTTTTTCTGATTCCATTTCGCTATCTTGGTTCACGCGTCCTCATTCTATAAGCTGCTCGTTCAGGTGATCTCTAAGCAATTTCCCAAAACAGCCTTGTAATTTTTATCAAATTTCATTTGAATTAACTCTAGACAATACTAAACATATTTACTCAGAATTCGAAATTTTGGATTTTTAGATTTTCGGAGATATTGCGAGCGGCCAGCAATGGTGCTATACACTTTTTTACAGCTTGTTACTTGACTTTGCGTGCAGAGGATGAGAAAATCTCACCCATGACACTTGGACCCTTGGACTTAATCTACGCTCCGCTGAGCTGATAATTTTTTTTCTTAATACACAAACAAAAAATAAAAACAAAAAATTGTCAAATTTTGAATAATAATTAACGACTCAAGAAGACGATTGATAAAAAAACAGTAGTTTTTCCTTGTTATTTCGTATTAAAATTCTTATTGATGAACTGCAAAATAAAAAATCCAGCGTGGCTATTATTAGCCTGAATACCTTGAAAAACAGAATATCCGGATCTGACGGGTCTAAGGGTCTTGCCATCATTGCAAGGTCAGACAGAAGGAACGACAATGAAATTTTACCAATGACCTCTAACTTCAACCCTTTTTTTCAAAAAAAAACAGTCTTTAAGTCCAGGATCTCGGAAAAATAACTGTGAGAAGAAGAAAGAACAGACTTGCTGGGCTATAAATAGACAACAACAATGCCTCACCTTGAAGTATAGAATAATTCATATTTCGACTTTGAATGACGGAAAAAAAACGAAGGCACGATTAGTGGGGATCCTGGTGATCCTAACGTCATCACGCTAAAAATAAAGATAATTAATCCTGTGGATTTTAGATTTGTAGAGGTAAAAACGACAATGCGTTTCTTGTTACGTCAGAAGACTATAGGATGTCAAGGTCGAGCTTTGAATGCAATCGTAGGACGTACCGTAGCATATTATGAATTCCTAATTAGGATCAACTGAATGGTACTTCGATTTGGATGAGGTGAGTGCGCGGGTGGAGACTGGTTTTTTTGCAGGCCACCAAGACAAGTGCCGTTTCCAAGTGAAATATACGATGACATGTCAGAAGTCCACCATCCATTCATATCATTATAATTTATTTATTCTTTCAAACTCCTCATCATTTAATTCCAGGAAATATTTATTTACGGCAGTTTCGCGTGTTAAGTGATTGAAACAATAATTAAGTGAGATTTTCTCAAGAAAACAAAACACTCCAATTTTCTTAATGGTTCGTGGATTAGAGTCAGAAGAACTCATGGCGTCCATCTTTCCCTTCCTCTTCCTCCTTGGCAGCAAAAGCGTTCTCTGGAACGAGCTCCATTTTAGCTTTCAGTAACCTGAACATTGTTTTTAATTAGATCCACCAATATGTGTAATTTTTTATGAAAATTTTACCGACTGGTGTCCGCGAATATTTGTTGCTGTTGACGACTTCGCTTCTCAGACCGTCCCAACTCGGCATTTTGCTCAATGAGCTGACGATGAACTCTTTCTTGCTCAACTATTTTCCCCAGCAGTCTTTCCCTGAAACATAACGATTAAAGAATAAAGGTGAAAAAATATTCCGTTAAATTAAAAGCCTGTACTTGAACATGGAGGTTCCGTAAGAATCTTCAGCACGGAGATGTTCAACCCGTTTAAATTTCTCGTCTAGTCCAAGCGTCAAGATTTCCATTTCCTTTTTACTTACATTTTCCTTAATTTCTTCTAAGGCCTTGGGAAATATAAAATTAGTGGATTAAAACGAGATTTAATCGAGATCTCGTTACCTAATTACATTACATTAATAAAAAAAGAATAAAGTAATAATTTAACACTCACGCTGAGATTTTCATTTTGATTGTCAGTCATGGCTTGCTCATACTTGTGCTTCATTTGGCGATGATGCATTACAAGCATTAGCATTTGCTGCCGCTGTGACTCAACCATTTGGAGAAGAGGCTTCAAGCGGTTTTTCAATTCTTTAAGCTTTGTCACAGCCTTCTCGTCACCAAACTTTTCGTTCGAATCCACTTTTTGATCATAAAGCTTCTTTTTGAGCATAACCTCTAATTTCTCATTCCGATCGCCTTGACCTTGCCGTAAACCTTGTCGGGTTTCCACGTTTTCCTGTCTCAATTCAGTTTGAATTTTTAAATTCGTGTTTTAATTTGAAATTTCGGAAACTCGAAAATTTGAACTGACTTACAATGGCTTCTATACTTTTTGCCAAATCTTGGTCTAGACATTTCCGCGTCTTTTGTAGGGTGTCCAATTGGGCACGGAGGGTTTTGAGCTCTGCCTTCTTCTCTAAGTAAACTTTGGCTTTTGAGCGGAGGCCTTGAACATAGTCCTGATCATCTTCTTCCCTTTGCCGCTTCGTAAGTGCATCCAGACTCTTTCGCGTTAACTTTGATCGCTGAATCTCACAATTTTCTTCCAATGATTTTAAATAGTCTACTAAATCATCGCGACGGCTACGCGTGATCTCCGCTTCTTTCCTCACATCCAAAAGTTCTTTGCCCACTTCCTTTGCATTGGCTAGGTCAAGGGCTTTCTCCAGTCTACGATTTTCTCCTTCTAGCGCATGGCTCTGAGAATCGTAAAACTTAGAACCATCCTCCCACTTCAAATATTTTGCTCACTTTGCGTCGCGTCTCTTCCAGATCATTAACGCTCCTCGGAGCATTCTCAAACACACTTCGAATACTTCGAATTTTTCGCTGAACCCTGGCTATGGCTTTGGGAAGTTTTTCATTGACTAATTGCCGGGTACTGGCAACTTCTTGCAGCTCACGTTCAATAAGGGTTTCATGAGTGAGGGATCTGTTCATTGCGCAGAGTTCCTTGAAGGTGTGCCTTAGGTAGTCCATTCTTCCAGCACTCTGAGTCCCTTTGGAGATTTCAAGGGCTTCTTGATCCAGAAGAGCGTTTCGCTTTAATTTCTCTGCTCGTAGCTGTCGAATAAGCTCAACCATTCCTTCAGCATTTTCAGCACCAGCCACCTATGGCAGGAAAAATCAGAAAGCTCCAAGTAACTTTTAGAATGATTCTTCTTCGTTAAATTGAAGGCTTGCCTTTGCCTTTGCCATTTCAATTTTTCGTTTCAAGCAATCAATATCCTGTTGGATAAAGAGTGCATCTTCCTTAACATCCAAAAGTGGTCGTTTCTGAATCATGGATTCCCGTAATTTGTGAGTCTTTTTAAACTTTTCAATTTCGGCTTCATACTGGTTCGGAAAAATATAGATTAGCGAATAAATCATTTTTTCATGTCCGTTAAAATACCTCCATGTACAGAGGTGCAATGTCTTCATCGCAGAGCATATCCTCCGGCACGCTGACTTTTATGAGGTACTTCGATAAGTACGCTCGGGTTTTGAGCGTAGGCATGTTTGCCAAAAGCCACGCCATCAACGGAATCATAATGGCACCATCGGCTTCCTCTATCCCGTCCCTGAGCTTGTCTCTTTATAATTTTAAATTAGCTAAACATGAGTACGCCTTGAATTTTAAAAATGAAATCCTTACAAGTCACAAAATTCGTCAGTTAAGGGGCGGTATCGAAGTATCCGCAAGAACTCAATTATTGTATCCGTCTTATTCTCAGCGATGTAAATTGACTCCATTCTCTCTGGACTCACAGTTTCCAGAATTTTGTCTAGAATCTAAATTCAGATGAATATTAAACTGATTTTAACGTGATTGGCGGACTTACTTCCTGTAACTCCTCCTTTGAGAGGTAGGAAAACGATGCTGCATTCAGTTCCAGTTCAAATGGCTCATTGGACAACTCTTGTGCGATGAAACGCTCCAATGCCCCTCCATCATTTTCATCGCTTTGCATGTCCATAAGGGTGCGACTACTTTGTGCTGGCGCTGTGACGGGACGCAAATTACACTCCATCTTGTACTGCTTACAGGGGTAGGTAGAAGCTAAAATTGAAAAATAATTTTCAGAAAATTAGTGAAGTGGGTAAAGGGTTACTACTGAAATACCTGCAATATTATTGTTATTAGCCAGGCGGTTGCCTATGCCAACATTAAAGGCATTTACGTTCGAATTCTCATATTTAGCTTCCGATTTCAACTTTTTTTTTTTACCGTAGAATCAATCCGGTTCTGTGTAGTAGACCCTGTCATTCTTCTTTCTTGGAGTACTGTTTACAAACAGGTGGTTACGTAATTTTTCGTGGTGACTTCACAGAAGGCATAGAACGTGCTACCTTTTTTCCCCGTTTTGGCACAATTACGGAAATAGAAATTATGAACTTATCGAGCGCATCCTTATTTTTGTGTGGTTGAATCAACAGAGATAAATTAATGCATTTAATAAAAATAGTAGAGCTCAAGCAGCCTAATCTACTGCTGAACTAAAAATCATTTCACTCAACCTTAACATTAATGTAGCAGAAAGCACGAGAACTGAAACAATAGAAATTAAATATCAAACATTTTTTTTCCAAATAGGATTTATTTTTCAAAATTTAAATACAAATCAGAAAAAATGGTAATAATTTAAAATGTTGAAGTGAGGTTGCTGCTTAAAACTTAATGGCGTTGGAGGAAGCACTTGCCGATGAGCTAGTTACTTTACTTGGGTTTGCTTCAGCCCCAGCACCGCTACCAGATCTAAGTCCGCCCCTTCCGTATCCTAAAAATGCACCGTGAGGATAGTAACCTCCTCCTCCTGGATAAAGACCACCAGGATAGCCATTCCCAAAGCCTGGATAACCTCCATAGTAGCCACCCCCAAAACCACCGACGTTTCCATAGCCTGGGTAACCCCCGTGTCCGAATCCGCCGCCATAAGGGAACCCACCCCCGTACGGATACCCACCAAACCCACCGGACCCCGCACTAGCAGCTGCATGACTCTGGCTGAAACTTGGGCCGCCGAAGAATCCACTCCCACCTCCAGAAATTGCATTTGCCGATGCATGGCTATGACTATTCCCAAACCCTCCGCCACCATATGGACCCCCAAAATGCCCGACTGGTCCTCCAAAATAATTTCCAATTCCTGGGTAGGCGGCAGCGTGACTATTACTATGTGCAACACCGTGACTTAGTGAGGCTCCAAGTGGCCCGAGATTGACGCTTGCTGTTTGTACTTGAGCATTGGAATGTGATTGAGAGTTTCCCCCACCGATAATTGGGATTGGTCCTCCGAATCCAGGTCCTCCAAATCCAGGTCCTCCGAATCCGGGTCCTCCGAATCCAGGTCCCCCGAATTTCGTTTGTCGTTTTGGCCTGAAAAATCGTCCTTTAGAAATCCCAAGGCCCGTATCATAATAATTTATGGCATCGACTAAAGGGATTGTGAGCTGACGCGAGAGATCAGGTACAGAATCTTCAACTAATTTTTTACAAAATTTTTAATAATTACAAAACGAATAAGACAAATAAATTTTGGAAATTGGGATTTTTTTCTTACCATCTAGAGCCTTAGCCCGAGAAACAGCGACGATTATAAGAAACCAAGATAAGAGGAAGTCCATGATTTTTTACAAAATTCTGACTAACGGCGTCTCCATTCGATCTCACTTCCTTTTATACCAGCACGAAAAATTTGATGGAACACATAATTCCAATACTGTCCTTCACAGTATGAAAAAATATGCTCATTAATTGTATTGCATAATGTTTTAAGGAATTAAATTCCCACTTCCTTCCGGCTGACCTTTCTCACTAATAATCAATTTCTGCAGCTAAAGGCATCATAATGTGAGTGGCTCGGTAAGTAGTACCCCCAGGTTGACCTTTGGAATTTTTCGCCACCAGAAACTCATCCTGATCCTCTTTACCTATGATTTTGCTCTGAAACTAATCAAATGTGAGCTTTTAGTCAAGATCTGATGGCCTTGGAAGATGAGAAAATTAAATTGATAAGGAGAGACAGAGAGGCGACTAAGGTGGTTTTATACGGTGTGGCTTGAGACAGTTGAAGTATATAACGCAATGCTCATCAAAAATACAAGTGCCATTTTCCCTTATTAAAATACAGCTGTCATGTAACAATTCTAAGAATTGCTGAAAATTTTGTTCTACAGAACTAAAATAAATATAACATGGTGACTATTCAGTACGGACGATATAGTAGTTACATAAAGAAAAAAAAGAAATCCAAAGCGAACTGTGTCCACATTCCTAATTATCTATTCCAAGACAGAATAATAAAACTATTGAGCTGGAATTGCGTATTGATTACCAGTAATCAATTGCTGAGTTTGTCAATAAGCTTGAAAGTCTGTCGTCTGTCGGTGAGTAGTCAAAAAGATCATCTATACGGTTCTTTCACTTTAAGTCCGTGTGGAGAAAGTTTTCTCATGGGAGCTACAAATAGGTGAAAGTTACACGGACTTAAAGTAAGGAACCTGAAGTGAAAGGCGATTCCATTTAGATCTAAAGTACAAAAATCTCATTGCTGTAATAAAAGTAAATAAGTAGTTAATTTTGGAAGGAACAAGAAAGCCTGAATACAGTCTTCAACTAACCATGCCTAAAATAATTCTTACAAACTAATTTGAATCGACAAGGAGAATTTCCAAAAAAAAAATTAAGGATGTCTCTTGGAAAAAAAGCATTACAAAATATGGAGAACGAAACATTTAAATTCGTTAATTATTTTCTTCTAACTCTAAAAAATAAAACGCTACAAGCTAATAATTCATTAGTCAATTTCCTCTTCATCACTTAAACCTTCGTAGATTGCTTCTTGAATGGATTTAGGCATTTTAGAGCCTTTAACACAGATGTGGTCACCGATTTCATTAATAATGGATAAGGCCTGGACAAAAGAAGGTTTTCAAAAAACATTTAGGAGACAATTTAATTCTAATATCCTTACCTTATCCAGCATTTCTTTGGTGTGAGAGGCACTCAGGCAGAACCTAGCTCTTCCTTGAACGAGTGGCGTCGCCGGGAATCCGACGCCCACTGTCGCCACACCTCTCTGAATCATTTCTGCAATAACGTAAGTTATTTTTGAAGGCATGTACAGTGCAACAGGAACTACTGGAGAGTCACGATTCCCATAGACGATGAACCCCATTTGCATCAACTTTTTTCTAAAGTACCGAGAGTTTCGTTTCAGCCGCTGAACTCGCTGAATTCCTTCGCTTGTTCCATCTTCTCCCATGATGATTTTCATTGAAGTAATAATTTGTCTTGCAACAGGAGCAGGCATGGCCGTACCGTAGCAATTCGCATGACTACGTCGTCGAAGCCTCTGGATGAGGTCTGACGAACCAGCAATATAGCCACCTGCAGATCCAAAACTTTTCGTAAACGTGCCCATTAGAATGTCTACGTCAGCTGGATTAAGTCCAAAATAGTCAACGATCCCACGGCCATTATCCCCGATGGCTCCGATGCTGTGAGCTTCATCTATTTAGAAATTTCATTGCTATCTTAAATCTGAATGATTTAATTTTAATAATATTATTTAATATACCTAAATACAGATATGCCCCGTATTTCTTTTTTAGCTGTATAATTTCTGGCAGGCGGGCAATGCTGCCTTCCATACTGTACACTCCTTCGCAAGCAATGAACACTTTTTTCCAGGGAATGTGAGTACGAGGTTGGCCTTTGACAATACCCTCACGCAACTGTTTCTCCAGGGACTTCATATCTACAAAAAAACAAAAATCCACGTCTGATTGTAAAATAGTCGGACGCTTCTGTAATAATTAAAATACTTACTGTTATGCTTGAAAACCCGTATAGTAGCACCAGAAAGACGAAGGCCAAGGATAATAGAAGCATGATTCTTCTCATCGCTGATGACTAGGCATCCTTTCCCCAAAATCGTTGGAATGTTAAGCGTATTCGTTGCAAACCCCATTCCGCACGTAATGGCGTCCTCAGAGCCAAGAAAACGCGCGACGAGTCGTTCGAGCTCATTATGATAGTCCGAAGTTCCGAATTCAGCCCTGGAGCTCGCTGTCGCGATCCCAGAATCTTTGCAGGATTGAATAGATGCCTGGGCACAGGAGCCGTGATTCTCAGCAAATCCTAAGTAGTTATAACTACCAAGGTTGATACATTCGTTGTATTTTCCTGTAAATCTAGGAGTAGATGGTGAATATAATTATCACAATTTTTTTATGTCAAACAGAACATCTCTATTCAACTTACTCAAACGTCCACCCATTATCTCGAGTAATTCTGTCAACCAGTGTAATTTTCTCTCCAGGTACGCTAGCTACGGGGATGTTCCACAAATTTCTGACACGACGGTAGACGTGTCGGGTGTAGAAACTATCGGGAAAATGACTTATTAATACCACAGTTTCAGATTTTGACTCCCAGCATGTACCTTACCTTTCAAAACTGGCATACAGTGTAACATACCCCTAAAAAAAATGAAAATTCATATTAATTAATTTGCTTTGTTCCATCAAAAACGCCGCTAGCACGAGGAGTTATTCATCACGAAAATTATCATTATCATTGAAGCATAAATTCCACTTGTGAGTCAGGGGTTTAGGTTGCTGATTTTGAAACCTTTATTAATATTAACCTATTTTATGCTATCTTATCTTCCACTTATGCCATTCCCGAAACCAATAACGTTACGTGCAAAACTTTTATCACCTACTCGAAACCTTTTTTTAAAACGTTATTTACCAAATGTCAGCCATTAAAGTAGGGGGCGTTAGTGAAGGACCTAATATTTTATCCAACACAAGCTATGCATCACTGCAGCAGCCTTCTAATTTTTAAAAGCATTGAGAGCAAGAGTTAAAAGGACCAGGACAGTTTGCTTTAATTGTCTAGTATTTAAGCTCGAATTATTCATCACCTCACCATTTAATTAGTCATGGAATAAACAGTCCCACTCTGGTGTGTTCCTGAAAAATAAGCACGTTCATCTTCCAGTTCTCGTAAAAATACAAATGCAATACTATCAAAACGACAAATGGAAAAAGGATATTGACATCGGCAGCAATAGGCAGTATTAATAGTATTTCTATATTGAATTTTGTCACGCCCTACAAAAAAAAGCCTCCTGCACTCTAGAAGTAATGAGAATGAACGTTAAAATCTGGGATACCATTCTTTTAGATTTAGATTGTTCGTAAATTACAGTTGAATCAGCCATTATTTCTGAGAAAAAGGGTTTGCACGGAAATCAAGCTTCAATACTTCAAGAACCTCGTTATCAGGGAACGAATGCTAGCGTGCCATGTAAATTCGGCAAAGGATGATAACAGCAAATTCTTCTGAAAAGTAAGCTTTGCGGAAAGAGGCACCAGTCTTTTGCCACTACGGAATCTTCTCATTCTTCCGCCCCATGCATGCAAGCCAATAAATCAATTCCTATGGAAAATTCTTCGGACTCAATTAAATCTATAATCTTCTCGTAAAGCTGCAGAAAAAGAGCAAAGAAAAATTTTCAATTTCGTAGCTTCTTGTAATAAGCACAATAAAGCCATCAAATATTCAGCATGCTTCAGCCTGAGCCTCAGCTAAAATATTCTTACCGAACGAAATTTTTCTGATGAATCTCGAGGTCGAAGAATGTCATTGATATAACCAACAATTACTAGGAATGAATAGCAGAGATAGGTGTAGAGCGCATCCAAAAATGAGCACTGTTCAAACGTTTCAATAATTTCGGGTGTCGATGGGGGACTACGCCGTTTGATTGGTTCCCCATTTTCATCTTTGTAGAAAGAGTCATAGGTCTTTGCCTCACCAGTCTCATGAGGTTCCACTTTCTTCTTCAACCCGTTTTTCAAGATCACTTTCCCGTTTGTAGGGCTGGAGGATACTGTCCCAAGGGTCCGTCCGACTGAATCAAAAGATTTTCCATTGCTAGTGCGATCCAGTTGAAATCCATTTTGAATAGTAGCTAGCTTAGAGGGTTGGGATTTTCCATTCAGGCGCTTTGTGCTTCCACTACCGGCGAAACCATTGACAAGCGTACCGTTCCTAATGACGCAATCAGTTCCACAGAACCCTGAGTTGTAATCCATTATGAGCTGGAACCTGTTCACAGGAGTCAGAAAGAGCTGCTCCAGGATCAACGGGTAGGGACAGAATAAATACAAAACAAAAGTTGTCAAGAGAGCACATACCCCAGGAAATAGACGAGAGGGAGTTCAGTAGCGTCCTGCTGGATACTCACGCTCTGAAGTTTTCGTGGAAAGGTGTACTCAACGAAATGAATAGGGGATGGGGTTGAGATGACTTACCTTCTGCTTCTACTGAAGTTTTACTGCTATCCCAGATTATTTGATGAGAACGACACGAGTAATTTTCTCCTTGATTTGAGCTGTAAAAGAACCACGTAAAACCAAAGTTAGACAACTCAAGTCAAGTTTACTTTACTTAAGATTAAAGGATGGTACTGATGCTCTCACTCATGAGCTTAAAAGCTTCGTGCAGAAGAGGGAGGAAGCTCATGTCCTTGCTTTCCAATCGGAAATCGGACACAAGGTTAATCAGCTCAGGAGTCAGGAGTACCCCAGCCAGCAGGATGAGAAAGCTGGTAAAAATGGCTTCCAGAAAATTGATTCTACTGCAGCGCTTTCAGCGTTCCTTGCATCAACTGCGCAGACGCCTGTCTGTAAGCCTCAAAAATCTCCCCCGCACAAAACTGGAATCACCACCCCCACCACAGCGCGCCTGCGCCATTTAAATAACTGCCCCGGGAAACCGAGACGTGCGAGTTTACAGAAAAGTAAACAAAGGCAAGGTGACAGATTACTAGAGTCAAAGCGAACAGGGCATAAAATATTAGCGAATAAGCAATAATTATTTGAGATTAGACTTTTATGTGCAAACTGGCCAAGGACCTTCCTGAATCAAGCAAACAGTTGGTAATATATTAGTGTCCAGCAGTATATCGCCCAGCTGCACTTCAGTACACCCACGCGAAAGGTAATCCTTTAATTATCTTTTCCAATTATCCAACCCATCATTTAACTTCATGCTTTCAAATTTTACGACCATTATGGCGAAAAGTGTTATATATCAAACCTTCTGGTCCTCAGATAACTGAGCTGAGACTGCAAAAATGATTCTACTAATCTAGAGAAGTGGTACTTCCTGCATTAAACTGCAAGTTTTCCAGCGATGATGTGACCTTAATTTAAAGTCTGGAAAACAAATATTATTATGTCTTGAGGCTTGAGTGTGAACGCTCTCGGATGTTCTCTTTAGCTTGGGAAGAAATGAAATGGATTGTCTGAGTCAGTGGCCCAGTAGACCGATTAACCTTTAAAGTTCAACGGAAAGCATGATGGGAGTCTGGAATCCTGATAGAAGCTAAGAAATGAGCTGCAAGGAGCAGGAAGTATACAGCAACCCTCGTAATTACCTTCCCAAACTGATGTGCTATAATTAGAATGAGAATTGCTTAGCTTAGCATCCAAGAAGAATCCAAGCATAAGAAATATTTATCCTGCTTTTCCTGGCCTTAGTTATTAAACCTTGCAGTTGTAATACTAGTTTAACTGCTTTCTTTATCTCCTCGACCTTTTGCCGTTTTTGCCCCTTCAAAAATTTAATCTCTTTTCTCTACTTTCTCCTTTCAGTATCAGCGTCTGTCTGTCTCTCGTCTGAATTTGAATCTAATTTTGTTAGGACAGAGCGGTATAGTGAGTCAGTCGGGTCATCTATCCAAAGGAGACGAGACGAAAGTGTATAATCCTTTCTACTTCTTTTAGAACTGCAGAATAGAAAATCGATAACTGGTTTAGTCACTTTGTTGGCAGGCGTAAGCAGGCGTCTTCTTTCTCCTGCTGCTGCTGATTCAGAGTGTATGTGTGTGAAGCCTAGGCAATAGGGACGGTTCCGCTACTTTCTCCATACTCCCATTACAAGAACTTTCCCCATTCTTCTCAAGCAGGAAAAAATTCATCGCAGCAAGTAATTGCCCAGAGTTAGCTAATCCAACAAGTTCTTAATCCATAGATACTTAGGTCTGACAAGTTTCTCTTTCATCAGGCCGGACTTGTCCAGAAGCATATGTGACCAGTCTTGGATTTTTCTACTGAATCGTAAGCTGCCATTCCCTAAATAATCTCATTTTCTTGACGCATAATTATTTCAGTACTTTAAAATTGCTTTAACCTTTCGCTTTAGGCTTTCGGCATTCTTTAAGCTGGGGACCTTAATGCGTTTCGGTTAGTACGAGCGTGCCGCAGTTTGCATTTGCATCTGCAGTTGGATTGTGGTTGGAATAGTTAGAAGGAGGCTAGGCTTGGACTCCTTTCCAGGGTAGAGTCGAATGCCCAGTGAAGATCATTTTTGATTTTTAAGCCGACCTTTAAACCGTGAACAATGTTTTTTACATTTTATCTAGTACCTATCCATTTTTTAACCAGTGGAAGAAGGGATGATTTACTTTTAATGATATTTAGATTCCATATTTGTAGTTTTTCCATTACAGGTCTATGTATCAGTTCAAAAAGTGCAAGGGCTAACCTGTCAGACATTTTTTTTTGCAGTGCAAGAAGCATTAGTGGACTGAAGCTTATCATAGTACATAATTTTGCTCCCAATTTTACCTTGCGCAACATGATTTAATGGGAGATTTTGCTCAGATTATGCTTATGATCAGGAGGAAAGGTAGTCGAGTTGCGGCTTTGGCAAAGCAAAAGCTCATGATGATGACGAGATTCGCAAATTGGTTATGCATGAGTCATGTAGTATCCTTTCCTTTGCAAAAAAAAATGACGATGCCTTTCTATAGCAACTGTCTAGCAATTCTTTTAGCCCTCGTGTACTCTGGACTCTTCCGTAGCGTCCCCATCCTGAGGCACACATAATATTATACGTGTCTTAAGAGAGATCTAGATACCTATTTAGTTGAGTAACATCATCAGTCTGGCGTGTCCATCCGAGAGAGAGCATTATTGTAAATCCCAGTCGGCTACTGTCGTCAAATATACCAAGCAGTGGAAAATTCGTTCAATCTACTAGTAATTACTCCTGAAAATCAAATCCATTTCAGCTAAACGTAAACTTCTCTGAAAAACAATTTTAAAGAACCAGGTCCAAAACATCCGGCTCTTATCACCCTTCAGCTTTATTTATTACTCCCTTTTCGAAATTCTTAAGAAAAATATTTTCCTTGCCAAATACAGATAGTACGTGGCAGATGCGATTTTGCTATATACTTTCATTCCCAAATTAGCGGTGCGGTTGACTTGTGTAGCTAGCACAAAAGCGTTTTCAGAAATTCCGCATATTTAATTTCCGTTATTTTTTGGATCAGCTAACGAAGTTTTTTACCATACAGGGAAAATTAAATGGACCCAAGAGACGAGTTCGGAATCCATTCAGGGGAGTCGGTGAAACAGGATGAGGGTAAGAAGTCTCCACTACAGGGCAAGGACAAGCATGAAGAGGAGCTGCTCCGACAGTTCGCTCAGAAGGATGCTGAGCTATCAGATCTCGTTGGATCTTCTTCGCCAGCAGAGAAACCCACAACCCAGTTACATCATCACGACATCTCGACAGAAAAAACGTATGAGTTTGGAGATCTTCTAGGGGATTTTGGAGGATCAGGTGCTGGGTCAACAACAAAGATGGGCGAGACCAAAACATTTACCGCCGGTGGTGACATGATGACTGGAAGTATTTCGGGGGCTCCAGGCTTGTCCGAAGTTAGTCCACCTCGGAGCCCATTCACGGAATTGGAAGCGAGTTTCACTGGGCATGCTTTACCGTCACATTCATATACGCTGAGTCATGGAGTCCTTGAAACGAGTCCGTCAGCACCCTCAGCTGACATGCTTCATGGGATTGAGGAATTCATAACTATCAAGTCCGATGACCCCAAGAAAAGCCCACAAATTAGTTCCAGCGGTTACGAAACGATGACCTCTTTGAATGATATCCAACCACCGGATTTCTACGAAAGCGGAGACTCTTCAATGTCGAAGGACGCACACAATAAACCAAAAAGTGCTACCGATAGTCAAATCCTGGAGCCAGACGATCTCGAAGAATATCTTCCTAAAGACCCTTTGGATTCTTCATTCTCTGCAGTCACCAGTACTTCTGCTCCTGAGTCTCAGAAGGAATTCGAATCTCAAGGGTCTACGGCCCATTCCCAGGAGCCAAGTTTTATGGGTTTTACCACTACGGCTTCACCTAACAGCAGAACCAATGAAAATGTTGCTGAGATTTTCGGATCCGAAGTGGAGAACAATTTCTCACCCGGTGGTGGGAAGGAATCACCTTACAATTTCTATACCAAAGAGCCTATGCTGATTTCTGAAGACAGTCTTCCATTGGAAGATGACGTCATAACTCAGCCCTCCCCATCCTCCTTCCAAGAACCTAGCTTCCTGTTCAGTGAACCAAAGCCTAGTGAAAAAGTTCCATCACCACTTCCTGGCTACCAATTGGACGATGATCACATGCGTCAGTTTGAGTCAAAACACGTTGAACTAACAAACTTCCTCCAGGAACGGGATCCTTCATCTGGAATGGATGATTTCGACCGTTCTGAGGACTCAGTCAGTCCAAACCCACTCACTAGCATCCCTTCTGGCCAACCAATGGGAACCAAAGAGGAAGACTATGGATTTGACTTCGACGTGGATAGGTCTCCTGCAAGGGAACCAATCATAGAAGCTACCAGAGCTACTCCAGCCGAAACAGTTGGTTCAAAGAAGGCACCTGATCACGCACCCTTTGAAGATAAGGAGAGCCCAGAATCCGTTGATGACTATGAATTTGAAGTGGTTCCGCCTAAAGTCCCACCTCACAAGTATCCATTGGAAGAACAGCCTAGAGTTACTAGCAGAGATATGGAATCATTCGGAGCATCCTACAATCCTCTAGTCTCAGATGCCCAAGAGGTCAAAGATGTCCCACCTGCTCTTCCCCCGCGTGGGCTTTACGAAGTTGGTACTCCGATTGGCCTCACTCCAACCCCGCCACCTTCAGCAGCTGAGCTAGAAAAGAAGGCAGCGGAGAAAGCAGCGGCTGATAAAAAGGAAGAAGAGGAACTTGTAGCATTTCTTCCGAAGGAATCATTTGAGACCATCCCTTCAGTTTACAAGGAAACAGAGATTACCCCACCCAAAGCTGCCGATGAGCCAGTTAAGAAAACCGAAGAGAAACGTAAGGACTCACCACCACCCAAAGCTACAACTGCTCAAAAGTCTGCCGGGCAACATGAAACCATTGTAACGGAAGACGCCCAGAAAATTCTCAACACATTCAATCCAAGTAAGCAAAATATTTATCCGTACTTCACGCTTCTGCGCAGTAGCTACTTGAAAGCATTTTGATTTTTTGGAATTTACGGAATTTATTACAAAAATTTGTACTGATAATATTCTTCTTTGGCGTTGGAGCAAGATTACCTGTTTGCCGGCTTGAGCTCTCGATTTTCAGTGGTTGTATTGCACCGGCAGTAGCTCTGATTTCACTAACTTGAGTCTGGATAATCAAGGAATTTGAGTTTCTGAACCTTTCTTGATGGCGGTTTGAAAAGGACTTAGACTTATCTATCTGCATTGGCAAAACCAACGATTTTCCTCATTCAAATTAACATTTAAGTTGTTTTCGCAAATTTTTTTTTCCTTTCGAAAGGGGGGCAAGCGAAAGCAAATCCCAATAAAACCCTATTCATTCATTCATTCAAATTTTTTTTCCGAGAATTTTTCTGCAGATTTCCTGAAAGAAAATATATGTCAGATCCCAAAACTACGCCCAAAACAAGCCAATCCCCTCTAATCCTCTTTATTTCCTTCGAATATTGGTGGTTTTCGCCACTTTTCTGGACTTAAGTTCTTCAACTTATTTTAACTTCTTTTCCAAAGAAATTTAATTACCACTCCATTCACTCTCGTTCCCCATGGGACGAAGAATGCATTCATTTTTTTATGCTTCCCCGTTCTGTAAAGCGTTTACTCCTGCGGCTCGAAAATCTCATCTTCGTTACTCAAGATGAAACCCAAATTCATGGCTCCATACTGAAGTAATGACTATTTATATGTTGAAAAATACAATTAATTATTTTGCTAACAATGTTTTGCCATGAGCCAATTATCATGATCCGAAATAAATCTGCTCAAGGGTCCTAATCTCTGCATTTGGATCAGATCAGACCAAGCTGGCAACGTGAGATGGGGTGGGCCGAGAAACAAAAGCGAAAAGGGGGAAAAGGTGAAAACGAGGAAAAGTTGAGAGGGAAAAAGAGCAGAACGAACAGAAGAACGAACGAACTGATCAATCAGTCTCTAGCTTTATTTTTTGTGTTCTTAGATTTTGGAAAGACCAAATTAACCAAGTTTTAATTTTTAACTGCCTAACTTTTTAACCATTTATTTGCTTTCAATTCTTGAACAATCAAGATCTTCAGTGGATAGGAGGGATTACGGCAGGTTTTGACATCAGGCGGGGTGAGTTCACTTTATAATTACAATTACTGTGTAGATGTAGACAGGTTAGAAATACACTACAAAACAAGGTCAGTCTCGTCGTAGGATCAGCTGAGTTGACTCCGAGCCATATAGACATGGATGGACCGGTCTTGGTCACCCATAGCCGTAAGGTTCTGGAGTTTAGAAAGTATCTTGCGCATAGTAAATTAGGTGAGCTTGTTTGGGAACTATAACACCATACCATAGTTTATCATAAAGGGAAACATTTTAACTGCGAGGAAACGTCTCTTCATTCAGTTAAGGGAAGTTAGTAAAATGGGAGTTGGGATCCAAGTTTCCTTCTCGTGCACTGAGTCATGGACTGCTGGCATTGTATTGTAAGATAAGAGATAGAGGGAGAACTGGATGCTAGAGCAGCTACTGATTCCATAAGTGATTCTAACAAACACTCTGAAGGGGATCGACTCTGAAGCTCACAGCTAAGGCGTCATTGTTATAACTTGCATTAGGTTAATTTATTCAAATTACGTCAATCGCTAGAGTTGAAGAAGCAGGTTCTACGGGTTTGGTCAACGGGTCTTGAGGAGGACGCGGACTGATACATTAGTATACATTTTACAATAATATAAAACACAGATATGAGAAGATTGATGATTGTGATGGTGGTCGGTCCAAAAAAGGCAGCTCCTCTCCCCTTCATCATCCATCACAAAACGGAAAGGAGCAAAAAATTCTAAAGAAGAGACGCTATCCTACTCACTTCTGTGACAATAAGTTTTTGTGCTCAAAAGTCAAAAGCAAGAAACAGCGTCTCCTGGCAATTGCAAATTGAATTTTCCTGCGAAAAAATTCTACAATAGGGAGTTTCCAGGGTATTTTGTTAAAAGTCATGCATTTTAACAAAAGAGCCCTGTGGCTTCTTGAGCCAAATAATTGTTAGGCCAATTTAAAAAACCCTTCAATAGGAAAGTCCCTAATGTCTCTGAATCCAGCTGAACTTTGTTGGGGCTCAGCTGATCCTGTACGATCATGTATTTAAAGACTACCCAGACGTGCCCG
>JABASM010000820.1:0-18462 GCA_019776545.1 Brachystomella parvula | reverse complement strand
TCGGAAGTACGACAAATAGATTTAATTTAATTTAAAGTGACACAGTTTCTGTGTTGTTTAGTATTTGTGATGCTTCACCAAATAGGAAGAGACCACACAAATCCTTATTTTTTAATCCCTTCTCACCCATTCCGATCTTAGCATACCCGGTCCTAAATTTATTTTAAGTATTCTGTTTGGAGCTAGGTCCACAGGACAGGATTTGCCCCCTGCTCTTATTTACTTCCTTCGTCATTATTCAAAGGGAAATATCTTTAAATACTTATCCCGAATTATTAAAATCACTCTAATCTAGTAGAAGGATTTCTACTTCCGAAAATGAAGACATTCTTAAAATTTCAAAGGCGAGGGTCAAAGATTTTTCTTTGGGGTTAACAACCGGGACCAGAGGGCCTCCTTTCCCTTTTGAGTCCAAATTCTTTTTTCTTTCTTTTAACTTTTTCATAAGAATAACTGTGTGACCTCGTTCTCTGTTTCAATTTATTTTTGTTTTTTACATTTCTGCACATTGAATAAAAATAAACTAAGCAAGCAGAAGGAATGTGTAGAAAAGGAAAGGGGCGGGGGTGTGAGATTTTTCTTTGGTTCAGAGACTAAAAGCGGTACTGGAGGCCCCCTGTTACCAAAGCTTTTTCCCCCTTTTTTTCCTCCTTTTACTCTCTGGAAAAATTGATAAGAATTAAAATAAACGAACCAGGAATTTATAGGGAAGGAAAGGGGTGAGGATCAGAGATTTTTAGCTTCGGTCATAGTGGGTTAAGGAGCAGAGTCCTTTTTCGTGCTCATGATTTTTTAAGTCCTGTGATTAACACGACAGGAATTCTGATTTTTCTTTTAAGTAAAATTTTACTCACTCAATAATTTTAAAACCTTATAAAGCAAGGATTTCTTTTTTTTTTTTCACAGAACATTTTTTGACTCCTTAGCATCTTCACCTTACTCTTTAACTTCTCTTCCAGCCATTTTTTCTGAAATCACGAAGCACTATATCATGACTCCAAAATTTCATTCTTCTCCTTGCCAAAATCGCCTTGGTGTCCGGGGCAACTACTTCTGTCCAAGTCGAAGGTGAGGGTCAAGATATGAATTTGACATCGCTGGTCAGTCAACTACCGATATGCAAATCTTCCAATGACACGGACTGTGTCTTTAACGAAAAGGGTTCTGAAGGTAAGGCATCATAAGCACTCATTTAATTGGCCGTATTTAATTCCTAGATTTTGTTTAATGTACTTTTTCCAATTAGTTAAACTTATCTCTTCCGAATAAATTATTTTCCGGAATTTAACTTAATCCGTTTTATACACCCAATCGTAATTTCTGTCTTTGTTTATTTTTTCTAGTACACATTCGGGTCAAACGCGAATTTCAATTTCAGGCCCTTGTGCCCATCGCTTCAAAAATCCTGGAAGGAGTCTTTTCAATGGATTTGGGAGGGCTCGTATCAGGCATCAAAAACATTTTTGACCACAGCACTGACCACCTCACAAAGACGCTGGGCGTTGACTCTCACAAAGCCAGCGTAGAATCAGAGCATCTTTACAGCTCCATACAGCTTCTCTTCACTGGAATGAAGGAGGAGCAGGAGCTCCATACAAGAATTTCTAAAAAAGAGGAAAGGAAATTGAACTGGACGAAAACAAGTTGACTGAAGAAGTCATGGACCTCGTGTCAATTCTCAAACAATACCAGTACCACTTGTTTTTGATTCAGTCTGGCTTTTATGGTATCTTTTCGTTCTTTTTTGCGGTTAATTTTTTCCGCCAACATTGAGATTGCATAGTTTTTATTGGATGATTCTTTTATGTTTCATTTTATACCTTATATCTTCCACCTGAATATTCAACTTTTATTTTAGAACCATTACATCAAAATTTACTTTGTCTAAATTAAAATAACAATTTGCCAATCCTAGTATGCCCTGCTTAATCAAACACTTATTTATTAATTAAATTCAGAATGCTCAAAATGTAAGAAATTTGAAAAAATATATATTTTGAAGAAGTTACAAAATTCATTCTAATTAGAGAAATTAATTTTTTAAACTCCGTGAATACTCCTAGTCTAAACTTGAGCAAGAAACAGAACCAAGGCCTATTTCTATAAAAAAACAGCAGCATTCTGGAAATGCTTGAAGCTTCCTCTGGAAAAACCTACAACACTTTATTCAGTAATAAACCAGGATAGGGTTTCCCACTGCACTTATTAGTCTTTCATAATTGAGCGTATTATCAAATATTTTCAGCTTTAATAAAAGTAAAGAGTAAAGAGTAAAGAGTAGACAGTAAAGAGCATTCCAGTCTTTACTACACTCAACGAAAAAAACTATAACCGAGGGACTTCTCCGGCAGCTATCGCGAATATCGAATTCGTAGATAAAGTCTCTATTATTCAGGACAATCGTAATGTTCCTCCCTGTTTTCCTCAAAAGAGAAGCTCCCTAAAAAGTTAATTCAGTCCGCAAAAAACTAGACGAATTTCTGGTCTCATGGCATTAGGGCCATATTAGCCGTTTTACCTCGTGGTCAGTTATGTAAGCAGCAGCTACCTCCCTTAAGCCACTGCCGTACAAAAGTCTGTCATCTAGGCGTAAGACTTTTGTGTCGCCTACTTTACAAAACTCTTACGACTAAATGACGGACTTTTGAGTACTATACAAAAATCCGTCGTGCAGACGTAAGAGTTTTGTGTAGTATACTGTACAAAACTCTGACGTCTATAAGACGGACTTTTGTACATGTGGATCTGACTGGTAAAAGCCGGATTTAGCAGGGTTTTTACGCTGCACCTTTGCCCACGTCGGATATCCATGCATGTCTGCGACGTGTTTTTGCGCTGCCTGCGACCGTTTTCTGGATTTGGCCCAGTTGCCCTTGAACAGATGACGAAAAAGAGGAAACCCTTCTGGCCGTCCATCATCATTCAACTAGTATACCTCAAGCCATAAGCCGAAAATGACTAAATTAAGTGACGTTACCGTTTTTTTAATGTAATCAGTGACTACTGACCACTCACAAGGCTGCAGTTTTCTAGTCTTCAAAAGTTCCAGGTAAACTTTCGTGTCCTCTTTATAATTAGTTTCTTCCAATGAATGAATATGTTTTGGTCTAATTTCATTTGCCTAGCTAGTGCGTTAGTTGCTCCAGGAAGAGGGTACCGTTGATTACTTACAAACTTGACTGAAACTGGTGAAGCTCTCACTCGTTTCGATGACAAAGCAGTCGTTCCGATTGCTCGCCCACCGTCGCCATTGCAGTCCTAACTAGTAGTTTACTTAATCACCCTTCACACCTACAGGTACGACCAGCTAATTAAAATTTTGATAGTTATTAGACGAAAAAATGTCTAATTTTCCCTTATTTTTATGTGTCTAGGTCCGCGTTGACTCGGACAGGGGTGGATAAGGGATTGGTGCGTAGGGGTGGACTGAGGCAGATGAACATTCGGGTTACTCCAGCCCTCGTGACTCGAAATGGGAAGAACTGTTCGAATACGGCGATGCTCATGGGTGTCATTCTACTCGTCACTCTACTCTGCCTCAGTATGACAATCTTCGAAGGGAAACTGGAGAGTCCGCCTACAATTAATGCAAGATTAGGTAACCTTTTCTTGTTTCTTTCCCTTCCATTCTTAATTAGGAGCTAATTAGCAGTCGTCAGAATGCGAGTCATTCGGTTGTTTTTGTCCTCGTTCACCTTCATCCGTTCTTATTTTCCATTTATTTCGAGATTTTTGTCGGCTATAATGTAATTTTACTTGGAAAATATTGATTGACTCAAGTTCGGAATCAGACAAAACAGCGTATCTATGAAATTGGAAACCCTGACATTCGCACAGACATCGATGTGGCAAGGTTGCCGAGTCGACCATTACTAACTACCTGTCAGAAATGACTGACTAATTTTCAATGATGTGCCTGCCTGCCTCATGGTTTTTTTTTTCCTGAATTTCAGCTGAGCTTCCGACATGGAACTACAATCAGTCTAAGAATCTGGATGACTACATGGACTGGACCCTGAATTCCTTCATTTGGCAACCAAGGGAGGTGGCCTCGTCTTCCGCTTCAAAGACGCTGCCTTCCTTCTGCGGGTCAGCACAAGTCAAACTTCTAGTCATAGTAACATCTGCTCCTCCCCATTTCACGCAGAGACGAACCATAAGGGAAACATGGGGCTCATCCAAAGAACTTCAAAAGAAGTCTACCAAACTTTATTTTTTACTTGGGAAGACGCTAAATCAGACTATAGAGGTAGCAAAAATTCATCTAAAAAAATTCATTTCGAAAACAATACCTTTTGAAAACATGCATTTCAAAGCACTTTATTTTTAAAAAATCTCGTTTGAAAGTTTGTTTTCGAAATAGCATTTTTTATTTTTTAACCAGCTTAACCTTTTCTTGATCTCTTTTGTATTTAGGAAGAAGTAGAGAGAGAAGTGAGTGCCTTCGGGGATATACTCCAGGATGATTTCCTGGATACTTACCACAACCTCACCCTCAAGTCCCTCTCCATGTTGAAGTGGATCAACTTGAGTTGTGGGAATGGGTCATCCTCACTCCCACCGTACCTACTTAAAGCAGATGACGATATTTTCGTCAATCTCGACAAGCTTTTCATTGTGATAAAAGAAATGCCTGGAGCTAAAATGATGTAAAACAAAGTATATTTTAAAAAAATTACTTGCAAATTTTTATTTTCTTTTATTTTCAGAGGACGACTGATCTGTGGTGCAGAGCCTGTAAATGACTTCAGTTCAAAATTTTTCATGCCCGCGTATTTGTACCCTGGGCGGAGGTATCCTGGTTACTTGAGTGGGACTGCCTACCTCCTCCAAGGGGAAATTCTTCCCACTCTCCTCCAGACTGCCAGGAAGACTCCGCTGATCCACATGGAGGATATTTATGTGACTGGGATTTTGGCACATGAAAGTGGGATCATACCAGAAGACTCTACAGCCTTCACCTACTTAAAAGTTGATTCCAAAGAAATCTGTGTCCTAAAAGAAATGGTAATTTTCGAATCTGCTTCTTCTACTACAAAGTTTAACAATTCAGCGGATTTGAAATTTTTTTTTTATTCGTCCAGGCAAGTTCGCACGATATCCAGCCAGAAGAGATGAAAAAGATCTGGGGACTTTGGAGGAACGAAACTAATTTAAATTGTTCCAAAATCTTAACACCGAAACTTCGTCGTAAGTCCATACGGCGAGCCGTGCCGCGCTATGGAAGAATGAGCAAGAGACTTAGGAAGCTCTGTCAGTTCCCAGTATGAGGCCATTTACTTCGCATTTAAACTATTTTTTCAAGAATCTCAGCAACGGCATTACTGACTTATCTGTTCTTTTTTCTAAAAATTAATTATTTATGAATGAGCTTAAATTAACCCGGTGATAAAAGCTGACTATTAAATTAGGGAAGGATATTTATGGCTCATTTCTTTCATTTCCATGACAAATGGCTAGTCATTCTCATCCTTTCACTCTCTATTGTCTCCTCAGGTAGAGTCACTTAATCTTATTTTTAACTAGGATCGATTTGATTAAGGGGTGTGGTCACTCAGGCATTGTCCTTGACATAATTTAATCCAGATTTTAAAAATTAGAACCAGAGACCCCCAACTCCAAATAATTCATTTTTCATTGGAGTCATAAAAATCTGACCTTAAATTTTTTTTTTAATCTCCTTGTCAATTGTCACGATTTGACTGACCCAGAGAGCCAAAGCCACCCTTCTCCCTCTCAATTTTTAATCGTGATGTGGCAGTTTCCGATTTCTTTTTTTTTAACGAATTTCAGTGTCTTTTTAGGTTGATTTTCTTCACATCGGAAGCGGCAACCGGCAAGGAAACGTTCTATGGACCTAAATTACGCGATGGGAAATCAGTCCGAAACTGCAAAAAACCTGGAATCCTGAGCAACCTCGCTCGACTCACTTTTCAGTTTCTCTGACATTTTTTCTCCCTATTTTCAAATTTTAAGAANAAACCTGGAATCCTGAGCAACCTCGCTCGACTCACTTTTCAGTTTCTCTGACATTTTTTCTCCCTATTTTCAAATTTTAAGAAATTCTTATGGGAGTTAGCTTGTAATCGGACTTCCTATGACGAGGGAAACGTTGAAAAAATGTGAAATTTTTTTTCTCTCTATTTTATTTTCGGTTACTGAAAAAATTGAGATTTTGCGGATAATCTTAAAAACTTCAAATAATAATTTTTGTTCAATATTTGATTTTTCACGGCGCCCCCTCCCTTCTTAGGAATGCCGACTTTAACATTTGAAATCCCATAAGGATTTTCTGAAACCACTAAAAATGTAAGAGGTGGCCGTAACAAAAAAAAAAGCGTCAAGAGCTACGGCATTTCAGATTACAAGTTACTCTCGATTTCGGAGTAATAGATGTGAATCGCGGAGTTGTGAAGGTTTGAATTACGGGACGTTTTTTTTTTGAGCAGGGGGATGAAGGAATGATGCGAAAAAGTGAATTAGGTCAAAATAAGAATATAATTCTGATTTTTAGGAAATCCCAAATAGAGTCATCTCAATTCTTGATAATTAATTCACTCCACTCTCTTGTCGCTAAAGGAAAGGGATGGCTGTGAGTAGGCTAGAAGCGACTCCTACTTAATAAAAACATTACGGGGGTGGAGCAGAGTCCTTAGACACGGGGAGGGGGTGGATGCCAGCAGCCTTCAATTTATAATTCACTTCATCATTACTCCTCACAATAACAATAGAATTAAGAAGTGCTGAAGAAGATCCGGAGGAGGCCCAACGGGAAGGATTTTCCCTTTGCCAGTTACTCTACTCTTAACAAATCTCTACATATTCAACGAACCAAGGGAACGAAGCCTCAGTCCGAAAGTGTACCTTAGACGGAATCCTCCTGAATTTAAATCAAGGAATTTTAATTCCTGATTTGGGATTTTTTTTTTTAAATTTTTTTAATTCTAATTTTTTTGTTTATTTTTTATTTTTTTTTAAATCGGTTGTGGTGCTCTGATTTAAAAGTCGTGTATTTGATGGAGTGAGGTGCTTATTTGTTAGAAAGTGATAGTGAGAAGCGTTCCTATCTGTTTCTTGGTGAGGTTGACTGCCCCAATGCATAGAGACCTATGAGATGGACTTAGAAATCTCGTTTTGATTCTGAGACTTAATGATTGGACGATTTCTATTTCTTACTTTTCTATACTCTGTTGTTGTAGTGAGGAATCATTTGCTCCACTCCACTAATTCACCAAATCAGAACGAGTAAAGGTAGAAGCAGTCTTTCCCACAGAGCCACCTCAACAAGATTCACTTTTAATTAAAATTTTAACTCGTCTCCTATATTCTACTGCCCTTGTATTCATTCCCATCAAAAGTATACTCCATAAGGACAGTCTTTATTTATTCATCTCGGACACCGTCAGCCCCATCATAGCCTTAGTCATGATCAACTCCTAAACAATTTTTCAGACTCAAAAGGAAATTAATTGGAAGTGGGATCCTCAACAAATAAACAAAAAAATGTAAGCCAGTTTTCACTTTCTCTACTCGCATCCTTACCCGTCCAATTCACCGACCAAGGCGTCGGATGTCCTTATACGAGCTTTTCGTCTGTCCATCTGTGTACGCAATGTTTGAAAAATTCAAATTAACTTGAATATTTCAAATTCCAGAAAATCTTGGCGAATACCGAAATCCGAAATTATTAAACTCAAATCCTCTTTTAATTCAAAAATCCAAATCTCCGAATTCAGTAACTCGAAAATTCTTTGACAATTGGAAATATCGGAACGAATTAATTTCATGAATTAAAAGTTGAAACAATCAAAAATTCTTGGAAACTTGAAGATTCAAAAATTAAAACTCAAAACAAATCTGCGGATTCTAAAAACCGAAAATTATTTAAACATCGTGTATCCACCGTGTAAGTCCTGGCTGCCGGAAATCCAAAAGTTTGAATATGTAAAATTATAAATTCTTTGAAAATTGGAAAACTCAGTTTCATTTTAAGAATTCAAATCTCAAACTTTTTTGTGAATCCAAAAATACAAATATTCTATAAAATCAAGAACTCAATTTTTTGAAACTGAAGTCTCGAAAAACTTGTTAGACAGTATTCAAAGTATTCAAAAATCCTAGGTTGATAATTCAAGATTTGAATAATTGCAAAATGCTTCCCCAAAAGTTCAAAGGTTCGAATATGAAATTTCAAAAATTATGAAGAACTATATGCATTTGCACCGTTTTCAATTGTCGGTGTACTAATTTCTTTGCGATATTTTAAATTGTCAACTACATTTTTTTTGGAATTAAAATGTATAGAGGCTTACGTCTACATCACAGTTAAATTCTTCACTTCCATTTTTTATTTTGATTGCTCAACAAAGTCACAGAAATATTTGTATATTCCTGAGCTGGTTTATGAGTTCAGGTAACTTCCTGGCCGTCAGTCCTAATTAGTAAAAGATGTGGAGATGGAATTATTGGTTTAGGGCAAGAGATCTCCTTCCTCAATTTTTGCATAAGAGAAAACAAAGACTTCCGGCTACAAATGTCCCATTGACACTTTGGATGCGTACGACAAGGAAATCAAAAAAAAAAAATATTTCCTCTCCTCGTATCAGAAGTGGTGTAATGAATTCCAAAATTGCAAAGAACAAAGCTAAATCGTCTTTTTTTTATTTACTTTCTTTCCTCAAGATTAAAATATGAAAAACTTTTTGATTTTTCTCACCTGCAATCGTAATCATGTTTTCGTGTGGTAGAAATCAGGCTGAGAACTTAAGCCTGTATCTTAAAGTCGAGAGTTGGTTCCATGGGAAACCGAGGTGAAATTCTGGGGATCTATTTTAGGAATTGGTGTCAATGTCACTTTCACTTTAAAATTACAGCTGGAATACCGAAACTTGAAATTCCGGAAATTTTTCTGTAGAAATTATTTTTCTAATTTTTCATTTTGACTTATTTGGGCATTGGGGGAGGAGATTATAAGCCTTCGTTAAAATCTACCATGATCATGATCAAGGAGGAGATTGAAGTTTGTTGCGGTTGAGGAATTCCTAATTAGTAGCTTTACAAAGTTGAGGATGGAAAAAAGCAGTGCGGCTAAAATTATTGGACGTCTAATCAAGGAATTGACTAAAATCCTGAGTTCATTTTCGTGAGAAGCACTCATTCCCTTTTTCAAATTGACAGCATAAATAAAAAGAAAAGGGAAAGCATGTTTTTGGCGACCTTGATCCCAACACCCCGCCCCCAAACTCCTGAGATGCAGTTGCATTTTTACTACCTGCTCTACTTTTCACCCCTGCAAATTAGAGACCTTCCCTCTTCAAATACATGCAAAGCCTGTTAAAAAAAAAATAAAAAATAAAAGCAAATAAAAAAAAACATAAAAGTTTTTTTTGTTGCAAGGGAAGTAGTAATTGATTTTGAGTTTTTTGACTATTGGAATGCTTTTATTTTTTGATTGATTGAACTTGAATCCAGGCCTCTCCTTTAAATTCTTGAAAGTGAAATTCATGTCCGTCTTTTTTGATTGAGTGAGTGAGAAGATTCTAATCATTGAAAATCCAATTGTATAATTCTATTTGTTAAGAATACAAACAAAGGAAATGGATTGGAGAAATTAAAAAATGAATATGATAACTTCCGTAATAAGGAGATTTGAAAAATTCCTTTCTGCCTATTGTTATCATTATTAGAACCTTGGTCTTATCTCATCCCAACTCGGATTTTTACTTCCCAGGCCCGTAATCCTTCAATAACAATTGAAGAATTAATTGTTCTCCCTCAAGGGTTCAATGAAAAGGAAATCATTTTTTTTTCTTTATTCTAATGTACTTCCCTTCTTTTTACACCTCTGAAATTTCAAATGCATCTGAAGGAATTAAGACTTTACGCTAAAAAATTATGAAAAAAAATTTATTTAGAAATTAAGCCACTGAATTTCCATTGGAATTCATTTCTACTGTGACGAAATGCGGTTAGGTAGGGCTGCTCGGCTTTGAAATTAACATAATATTCAAAATGCAGTACTTTCACTCAGCAGGGCTTATGGAGGAGAGGATTTATGTCACTTTTGTCTTATAACTGCAGGATAATTAATTGGGCAATCCAAAAATTAGCATTGCAAAGTTGAGGACTTGGAAAAGTGTTAAAATATAACCTTTAAAACCAAAAAATAAAAATTGAAAAATCTGGCCGGCGTTAAATTTAGTCCACCGACGAGGGAAAATTCTTCATTCAATGGCTTCAAAAACTGGAATACGTGCGTTTAAAAACTATTGAAATTCGAAAATTTGAAAATATGAAAATTCGTCTTTAAATTCCCAAAATTCCAAAAACTCGAACATTTTCAGATCATTCTGAACTTGAAAAGGTATGAATTCTTTTGAATTTGAGTTTGAATTTTTAAACAACTTTTTCTTTTTCAGCTTTTAAATTCTAAAATTTAAAATCTGGGATCTGTTTTAAATTTTCAAAATTTCCAATATGAACTTTATTTTTAACGATTCGAATTCTTTGGGAATTTTTGATTTCTCTGTTTTTGATGAAAGAAAATAAACCCGGACAGGCAGAGGTAGAAATTGAAAACATTAGAAAAAAATCTAAACTGCCTGTGGTGAAAAGTTAAGAATTTTAATCTGATGTCCTGAATTTTTATTTTTTTTTTGGATTTTTCCACAGGTCTTCCCGATATTTTTCAATATCCCGAGCCCAGTTTCTCTTCTCGGTAGGAATTTTAGTATTGTTAGGAGCTCTTGTCACCTCTGCTGAAGAAACCCTAAATCCCGACTTAAAATTCTCAAAACTGCTCAACGAGAAATCCGAATTCCTAAGGTTTACTTCAATTTCCAACACAAGGACCTCCCCCCTCTTCCAAAATGTCTACACTCGGGCAGAAGACGTCGTGAGGCAGAACGACAAGTACGAGGATGAGTATTACTCAGAAGAGACTCCAGAGGTGGCTGAGTTGAACGGAAGCCCGGATCAGTTCATCCTTCAAGAAAATGGGATCCTGAGTAAAGCAAATTCAGGGAGACAAGAAGTAACGGCTCATCGAGAAACCAATGGAAGGAAGCTCAACATCAGCCCTGTCTTCACTAAAAATGGGCACGAACCCACGGCTCCAACGACCGCGCAAGTCCAAACTCCTCAGACCCACTATCAAGGTGAGTTCAATAAATTCAGAGAGTTATAGAGCAATTAGAAAGAAGTTGGTTTTAAATTATACTCAAGATTATCTTGGGATTTGGCCATGGTTACGCTCATGCTACGCTGAGCAGGAACACGGCTTTTAAAAATGATGTGCGTTTATATTTGTAAGAAGTAGGCTGAGATCATGCCTTTGCTTAACGTAACTGCGTTCAGCTCTACTGCCCTTACGCCAAGGGCAGTAGAGCACTGCACATTTTCAGCTAATTTTCCACTCCTTCTCCCCTTTTTTATAATTTTCAATCAAAACTCAAAAAAAAAAAAAAAATAGAAGAGTCAGGGAATTCGTGGAAGCCTATTTTTCAAGTTTTGAAGTAAAAAGAAAATGGAATTGATTCGACTCTGACTTTTTCAATCTACTTGATAGAAAAGAAAAGAATTTGAAAAATTAAAAAAAAGAGAAGACAATTTTGGGATTTCATTTCTTTCCAAATTTTGACGATTTAAAATAAAAATAAAAAAGTCCACCAAAATTTAGAGCCACGCTACAAAGATTCAGATTATTTTACTGTTTTTTTTTTATGATTCAATTTGAAGAATGGAAGGATTCAAATTCAAGGATTTACATTTTTGCATTATTTTTTTTCTTTTGATTCAACTTAAAGTGAAAAAAAAAAATTATTGAAGAAAACATTTTTCGACTTAGAAAAGATTCAATTCATTTCCATCCTTTTGTTTTTTCATAATTCTGAACGAAAAATGGAAAAATTAATTTGAATTTTAAAATATTAGGTATATACTAATTTTTTACTTTTTTCTAATAGGAACTAAAAAAAAGTTGGAAAAACAGAACGCTTACAAAGTTTGAGAAATGTTTTCTTTACGTCCCAGTTACAAAAATATAAATTCCAAAAAATTCGGAGGCATAGCTCAGGGTTTTTGGAAGCTCAGCTGGCTAGCCAGCCATTTCAGCTAAAAATAACTTTTTTTGCTTTTGTTTTTTTAGAAGACGTGACTGATAGCCCAGAATACGATGATGACGACTATGAAGTCACGACTATGCAGAATTATGAAGTCACAAAAGCTGAGCCGGTTTCCACCACCACAACGACCACGACGACCACAACGCCAAAACCAAAAACAACCACGAGTCCAAGTGAGCTTACAACCGCTGCACGGCTTGGAATCACACTTTTTGACAACCGTACAAATCCCGACCAAATTTACTCTACGACTCCAGTGACCGTGAATACCGATGAGGATGACGGCGAGAATTTTCTCGCTGACTCCTTCAACCACGGTGTTTTCCCGGACTTTGAAGATTCCCCTACGAATCTGCATGGGGCAGAGAGCCACCAGCCAGCACGGGTCAACGTCCGCCCGGCCTCCTCAGGGAAGGAGTACGAGTACGAGTACATTTACTACTACTACGACGACGAGGACGACGTCAACGGAACTACTCCAAAGCCCGGCCTCCTCAACACTACTGCCAAATCAACCCAAATTCCTGCTGAGCCTCTTAAAATTCAAGAACCTTCGAATTTCCTTGACAGAAATCAAAAATCCCTTCCAAGTGCACAGAACCTCCAACCAGAAGTTGTTTCTATTCAAAATCCAACAATCCCATCTGGATTGTCTCCAGTTGCCCCGAGCGAAAATTCAAATCGACCAATTCTGATCAAGCAGTCGAATCTCCTCCAGCAGCCGCAGGAGTATCCAAAGGTTCCCACGAGCCCGCCAATTCCCGCTATTCAAAAAGCTCCCTCTCGCCCACCATATTCTGAGTATCCGCTTGTTCCAAGGTCATAATAACCAAACCCCGCCCACTTCCTCCACTTCCCCGCCCACTTCTTCTAATTCCCCGCCCCCTGCCTTCAATGAAAATAAATTTGGACCTCCTCCAGCAGCCAACAATTTTCAAGCCCCTTCTCCCCAATTTGGTTTTTCTACTCAAACCCCAGAAACTACGCCGACTCCAGCTCCGTCGGAAATCAGAACGCGCGGGAGAAATCCATTTGGTAGGGCACCACCACAGGAATTCCAAAATCAAGAAAAATTGAGAAATGAGCGAAAACCACATCACCTGGATTCTGAAAATACTCAAAATGACGCCCCAGCTCAGAACCACGGAAATCAAAATCAGGAATCACCAAGTCCAAGGTCATTTTTCTAATAAAAATAATTAAAAAAAAATTTTTTTTTTGTTTTTATTTTTTGTCCAATGATGTTTTTTTTTTTGTATTACAGGCGCACACCATTCCGACGACCACAGAATTCTATTGCCCCAACTCAAGAGGCCGTTGGAGAAGAGAGATACACCGTGCCGGCGGTCCTTGTTGAGGACACGCCGAGACTAGTCGAGAGAACCCGAACGCCCCCACGACCGGAATTCCCAGCCCCTCCACCTTCACCAACTCCCGAAGTGGGTTCACCTCTTTTTGAAGCTACTCAGCCACCCACAGAAGAAGTGAAAAAAGCAAGAGAAAATTATGCGCGGTCAAAATCCGTTACCGACTTGTACGCTCTCTCCCGACTCCATCAGCTGGCAATCAACACGAAAATTCCTGATAAACGAATTACGGAACCAGCACAAAGAGGTGAGTGAGATTATTTTTTTTAAATAAGCAAAAGTCAGAAGTAAAGAAAAAAATTTGAATTAATTGGGTAAAAAAAAGTCAAAATTACAAAAAGAATTTACATCGGATATACCAGTACAAAAGTAAAAAAAACCAAAGAAGCTGAAATCTAAAGAGTCAAAATTTTAAATGCTCAAATCTAAAGGTGAAAATTCACAATAATATGCAAGTGAAAAAATCTAAGTTAGTCAAAATCAAGAAGTCAAAAATCAAAAAAGAAATCTGAATTAAAAAGACTCAGCTTTCAAAAAGGTGGAAATCTGAAACAAGCAAGTCTCAAAGATCCCAGAAATCCGAAAAGTCAAAAGAGTTTTTATAAGGCTCAAGTCTTAAAAAAATCAAAAAAAATCCCAAGAGTCAAAATACAAAAAAAATCAAACATCGAAAGCCAAATTATAAATAAATTGAGAAAGTTAAAATAAGAAATCAAAGTTTGAAAAATTGAAAAATGTTTTTGGTTTTTAGGTGGGTCCAATGGGATTGGAAATGGATTTTTACTTTCTTCCGCAGAGGTGACTACCAATTTTCCAGATTTTATGGAAGGGAGTGAGTCCACCACAATTTCTTCTTTTGCACAACCCCCTTACTTGACTACTGCACAACTTGAAAAATTAGGAGCACCAACAATTACTACTCTGACAACTGCAGAGCCTGCCCTTGTTTCCCCAACCAATGAAGTCATTGTAGAGCGTCCTGGTCCACGTGGTCGCTTCCGACCAAAGAGTCGAGGGGAACAACGACCCACAGTCACTACTTCCACTTCCACAACTGAAAATAGTGCAAGAATACCCGTAAATCAATTTGTGATTCACTTTTTTTTTTTCAGATGAAAAATTTTATGATTTTTTATTTATAGAGTCAGAATCGATTCTCGGGTCGCAGAAGGAATTACCCTCAACCAAGCTCAGCCGCTCCTCAAACCCCAGTGGTGGATCCAAGCGTCGCCTCATTTCCACCGTCTGTTTCAACCCAAGAAGAGAATGAAGAAAGTTCACCGAGACCAACAGCGGAAAGAATCTTGCCAGTCAGAAATCGTTTTGCTGGTAGAACAAGACCAACGACAACCACGTCAACAGAGGTGAACTTTTATTCTCCAAAATCAACTTTTTCTGTTTCAGTCAAAAACGAAATTCATTTTTTCCGCTTTTAATTTTTAGTTTTTAGATTGGTTTTGTATTTCATGTTTTCTTAATTCGCAAGTTTTAATTCTCATTTTTTTAAATCCAATTTTTTTATTCTTTTTTTTTAACTGCCCGCGGTTAAATTTTGTATTCGCATTTTGTTCTAGCTTTTTAATTTGCTTTTTTCAAATTGCATGTTTTTAGTTTTGTTTTTTATTTTCAAATTTTTTTTCCTAACATAACATTCTTATCTCTCAAGCTCTTTTTAATTAATTTTTGTTTCCAAACTGCTAAAAATGTGTCTTTTAAATCTTTCTTTTTTTCCAATTTTTTATTGCAGGTGCCGGCAGCTCCTGTGTCAGAAAACACGAGAAGTCGGCCAAGAGTTCCAATCCGACGCCCATTGGCCCCAGCCGAAGACTCCGCCCCTCCAGCAGACCAGTCAGAAGACGCTCGACCACGACAACGCTTTCCGATTCGTCGACCAATAGCCGCTGAGCGTGAGCCTGAGAAAATTTCCCCATCATCCGACCAAGAAGAACCAAGAGCCCCACCACGCATTCCAAATCGTCGGCCTGTTGGAGGCGGAGCTCTGAATCGCCGACGCCCTGCCACTTCAACTGTACCCACGGTCGAAGAACAAGGAATTCCGGAGGAATTTCCCCAAAGCTCAGAAGCACCAGTTTCTCCACCGCCTCAGGCACCACTCCCCGGAAGAAATCGAAGGCCAATCGCTGGGCGCCCCTTAAGAGGAGGACGAACAACATCCACTACTACGACGACCACGACCTCAACGACCCCTGAACCCATTCTCCCTGTAGAAGAGACTGAAACGCCGGCAGACACAGTAGGGACGACGCTTCTTCAGGAAAATGAGCCACAACCCACGCAGCCAATCATCCCAGAAGAACCGACTGGAAAAATTATCACGCAGCGTGTCAGCGTCTCAACTTCTACAACTACTTCAGAGTCTGCAGAGCCACCAAAACGCGGGAGTGCTGGAGTCCTGGGTAAAATTTTCAAAAAAAAAAAAAAAACAAACTCCAAAATTAGAAAACTGAAAAAAAGTTGAGAAGTAGAAAATTAGAAAATCGAGCAACTAAAAAGAATGGAAGTTTAAAAATTTAGGAAAAAAAAACGGAAAAATAGGAAACTGGAAAATTTAAAAAAACAAAGAAAAATGGAGACCAAGAAGTAACAAGAACTAGAACAAAAAGAAAACCAGGAAACGGAAAAACGAAAAAGCAAGAAAATAGAAAATCAGATGCAGTACGGTCAAAAAGTGACTTTTAATCTCGACCGTACTGTAGTTAAACAACAGAAAATCAAAATTTAGAAGATTTAAAAACTTTAAAAATTCTGTGAGAGATTTAAAAAAAAAACGAAAATCCGAGAGCTAAAGACTGAAAAATCCAAAAAGCTAAAAAATTAAAAAGTTTAGAAAACTGTACTTTTACGGGATTTCAAAAATTATTTGCTTGTAGGTCGGCTTCGAAGTCGTTCAAAACCAGCGGGTGGAATTGGAGGAATCCCAGTTCCCAGCCCAAGTTCAGTCACAGCCCCACCATCTTCTCCTCCCCAGTCGTCCGACAAGAAGCCGAGTCGACTCAACGGAATTCTGAACAGAAGGAAAACGACGACAACCACCACCAACCCTGTTCAATTTGAGAGTCCGGCAGAGGACGAGGAGCTTAAACACGAGGAAGAGAGCCAAGTACCTCCGAATGGAGTCATTGTTGGGGTAAGGCATCAGAAGCTTAACAATGAAAAAAGGAAATGCTGAAATTTTATTCTATTTTCTATTTTTCCAGGTCTCTAGCGTTGTGAGCGAGACTGAAGAGCACGACGACGAGACGTCCTCCTCTACAACGACCCAAGGCTCAATTTTAAATAAACTCAAGTCACAGCGGAAGCCTGGTTCACTCTTCAGAAAGAGAACAGAATAGAAATTTTAAGCTCTAAAAATATAATAGCCATATATTTCTACTGTAATTTTTAATTTTCTGTTTAAAAGAGAGAGTTTAGGGTTAATTCAATTTAATTAAACTCCTACTATTTGTATTCTTGTCAAAAATTATGAAGAGTAAAATAAGGAAATAAAATATGGGATTCATTGCTAACAAGGGAACCTCACCGTAAAGCACTGCAACTTTGAGATTTTCAGGTTCGGTTGACGTTTTTATGGGGCCATGATGAGCGGGACGATGAGCTGTCCGCGGCCTATTGCCCATGGCCCATTCAACTGTATGTACCGCACAGAGTTTTAGTTTGGTTTCTGACTAGCCTTCTTTCTTTGGCTGATTTCACAAGCTGGACACTAACCAAGTTTGCCTAAAATAAAAAAAAAATCACACCTCTAATATTTAAATTAAGTAGCAGTAATTTTCCAATTAATACGAACTCAACTCTATCGGAACGTAAGTATTAGGCTCAGCACTGTTTCTAAAACTGTGGAGCAGAAAACAGTGAGACAAAAGTTCCTGCTCTCCGCGGTGAACAAGCTACCTATCATAAGTTGTATAGGGCGGCAAGCTTGATACCGTGCTGCCTCGTATTTCGTACTGGAAGCAACATATCGGCCCAATATTCGGACCTCTGCCGAAGCCAGGCTCACGTCAACGCAAAGCTGTAAAACGAAGGCCGCCAGCAAACACAGAATGATGTCAAAGAAAGCCAAGGTTGCTGAAGTTGCTGCGCCTATCACGTGGTAAGCTGTAATGAGGGTAAATGAGATAGTAATCATTAGGAAGACTGCTGCGAAGTATGCAAAGAAAACAAGGTTACTAAGCGTGCCCATATAACGAATGTTCAGAACTTGGAGCGTCTGATATGCATCCCTATGCTTTCCGCGTATTTCATTGTTCATAGCCCAAAATTTGCTCTTTGATTTGAGCTCAGCACCCCTTATTTCTGTCAGGCTAATATTTAAAAAACCAATATAAAATACTAGGTACACTGCGGTAAGAGCTGTCCAAAACGCCCCTACTACTCCCCCCAGTGCCATTAGTGGTAATATAACTGTAAGTATAGTCAGGTCATCGAAGGAAAGGCGGAGTAGACGCATGTGCATTTCGGCCACCGGATGCTCCGTAATCAAAAGGCCCAAGAACACTCCAGGTATGCAAATGGCCAAGGAAGCGAAGGAAATTCGAAGTATTAGAAGTCCAAGGCGCAGGCGGGAGTCCTGTCGGTTGAAGCCTGGCCCGTTTCGTTTCCCTAAGAAATAAGAAAATAAATGATGAATAGCCTAACATATTCAGCGTTTCGTGCATTTGTAAAAAAGAGGTTCGAAATGAAATTTCCTGAAATTTTTTTTAAAATTTTTAAAGAACTAGCTTTTGCGAAAAGGACTTCAATGGTGCATTAACATTAAATAGGAGAGGTGTATTGTATGCCTCGTACGGTTAATTGAGGTATCTGGGTTCGAGTCCTAGGGCCAGCGTTAAATTTTACAGTTAACACGCCAAGGACTTCTGCAGTACTTGCAAGTGAATTCGTTTCTCGGCCTCACGAGCTTCCTTGAATTCATTGGTGTCAATGACCATTGGCTCGTCTTCACTTTCTTC
>JABASM010000819.1:0-18464 GCA_019776545.1 Brachystomella parvula | reverse complement strand
CATGTAAACACCCTATCTCTCAGCCGGGACCGGCTCCACCAGTCCCACTAAACCGAGCGTCTCAGTTACCCGTGGCCCACTTATCCGAGCCGCACATTTTGTTTTCCAAGCTAACAACCCTTTGTGCGCATATGATGAAAACTACAGGAATCGTGCACATCTTGCTCATTTTCAAAATTTTCAAAACATTGTTCGGCTTTAGACGAACTGTTCCGAATTAGAGGATATTAAATTTTAGGGTGACGCTTTAAAGGTCTCCCGGTCAATTTTTTGTTTCCAGATTTCATGGAATAACCCGTTATTCCGTGGGCTAAGCTCCTCCCATGCCCCTTGTGCAGTAGTAGTAAAGGCAATGAGCGTTGTAAAGTAGAGGAGCAGCCGTAGTAATAACAAGGAAACTAGAATTTTATCATGATTGAATTGAACCACATCATTTTTATTGATAATTTGTTATGCTTGTGCAATATTAATCGTAAATGAAAGGGTGAAAATTTTAGAAAGTGTTTCGAAAAAAGGACTCTGTAGAGATTTCCGTGCTGAATTTGTTATATGTAGACCAGGCTAGTTTTAATGGTGTCGACGCTCGACAGCTCACTCATCCGACTCCCCTAAAATATACATATGTTACGGGACCAGCCTAGCTTCGCTTATATTTCTCCTAGTCATCAGCAACCCTGAAAGGGTTCGCTTCCCGTTCGTCCCTTGCTCGAAAGTAGGGGGCCGCCTCTCGTCGGAAAGCACGCTGGCGAGGGTTCGCTTCCCGTCGGTAAATGATATGGTTCGCTTCCCGTTGGTTTCTTGGTTGAAAGGAGGGGTCCGCCTCTCGTCGGAATGGTCGGACGCGAGAATTCGCTTCCCTTCGGAAAGGAGACTGGATAGGGTCGGCTTCTCGCTTTGCAGCAGCTGCATCCCGCTTCAACGAATCCTCGGGATCCGTTTCTGGTGGGTTAATTGATTCCACCAGTGTAGCCAAAAGGCAAACAGCCAAACCGACTAGGACTATTCCCTTCATTTTAGAAACGCTGAAAGCGGAGCTGAAATGAAATTAAAAGAGTAAAAAAGTAAATGGTTTGAGAAGGAAAATCCAGTGGTGATTTTTATAGCTACTTTTAATGGGCTTTAATCTTTTCGGAGTAATTGAACTTAATATATAATTCAATTTAATTTGATTTTGATTTTTTCTGAAAAGCCTCATAATACCTAGTTTATCGGAAATTAAGAGTTAAATCAAAGGGCTACCACAGAAAACTTGGAAATAAGAATTAATCTCTATGCTTTTTTGCACAAGCCGTAAAAAGGAATAAAAAAAACCTTCCATTACCATATTTTTCGGTTTTGGAGATTTTGAAATTGATTGTTTCTGGAAGGATGCTAAGCCCGCCTATAAATACCGGGTTATTATCAGCTGAAAAATTCTGATCTCTAGGATCCTGAGAAGAGGAGTAACATTTTACATTTTTAATAGTTTTTTGGGTCCCGCGTAGGGACGGATATCCGCGGATACCCGCGTGTGTACCAAATTTTTTGTTAAAACAGTATTTTTAGTAATATATCCCATTTAATATCGTTGCTAAGAACCCGATGACGAATCCCCCATTCGGTGCTGAAAAATAGACAATCGGACGAACGTCGGGACCAACATTGCATTCGCATGCGTAGCTCGCGCTATTAATAAATCAGAAAACGGTCAGCTTCTTCAGTTGAATCCTCCTCGGGGAATGTGAATAACAAATACGTGCAAATATTCAAGAATTCAGATTTTTCATAAAAAGTCAAACATGTTCGACATTGCCGAAACCGTCCAAAAATTACGAAAACAGAAAGTGTCCACAGTTCATAAAAATTTTAGAATACGTCGTCCAGACGTCCGAAATCTGTTTCGCAGAATCGATAAGTCACTCCATCGGTCTGCATGAAATCGTTGTGGACTGTTGACTACTGTTTACAGTTGCAGAGAATTTTGATCTGGATTCCGATCGATTTAAAACGGCCAAGGTTAGAGTCCGCTTCTTAATTGGTTTTGAAAATTAAGTTTTCGAGGATATAACAGTTATATTTCAAGAGCTCCTTGACATCTTAGTAATTAATTAAGCTGAAATTAGGTCTCAGAAGCTAGTTGGAACTTTGACACGATTAGGTCTAAATTTTTTTAAACGACTGCCACCTTTTACTTGGAGGGAATATTTTCCTGCAAAAGATTTTCACCTAGAATCGATGGAAAGGCCATATTATTCTGCCCTGCTAGTCTTTTAATTTTTCAGGTTAATTACATAATACCGGTTCAGTTAACGGGTAAACAAGTTTGATTCCGATTAAAATAATGCCAAAAGTTTTAAATACTGCTCTTACCACTGCAACAGTTTTACAAGGGATTGGTGCTTTGCCATTGTTTAAGTGTCCCTTCAACAAGCATATCCATTACTGTGACCAGCTTTTTTTTTCAATAATGAAGCAGAATCTTTGCTTACTGTTTTCGCTACTTTTAACAATAAGAATTGACTTAGGAAAAAGCTCCGCTATCCTTGGTTTTCGCGTTGTTGGAGACGCCATCATTACGGAAGGTAAAATACGGATTCCGTATATCGGAAAACGTGAAGCAGAATTTATTAAAAACAAATTTTTTCTTGCAGCAAAATGGGCTGGAGATTCTACCCCTGAACTTTCAGGCCTTGGAGTAGACCAGAAGAAAATGAAAGTCGGGGAGAAAAATTCCGAGCTTAACGAGCTAACTGCTGACCTTTCATCCTCTTCACCCGAAGAAACGACGATAGTCCCTAGCTCTAGCAACAATGGGAATTGGGGAGGCAGCTCAGCCGAAGCCATCACAGATCTACCACCTTCATCTACATTGAATTTGACCGCAGATTTTCCATGGCTGGTAAAAGCTTTAGTTACTGCTGCTAGAGTTCGAGACCTGAAACTAAATTCAAATTTTTCCAGGCCTCAATTATGAAAGACAATAAGCAAATATGCACCGGAACGCTAGTTGACAAGGATCACGTCATTACTACTGCGTTCTGCCTATTCAAGTGAGCAAATTTATAAATTGGTGTATAATGCTTTAATACCTGCAGTCCGCAGATCTCTACACAAAAGAATTTTCGAGTTCACAAATGTCTACTAATTATGAGAAAGAGATACGTGAAGGTCGTAGCAGCCTCGCAGGGGCCTGAACAGCTTCAATAAATTTAATTTAAATTTATTTTTTCTGGTTTCAATGATCCTGAAATGGTCAGAAATGATTCATGATAAAAATTGTGAAAAGAAAAAGTTAAAAAACTTCAAAGAATAATTAATTAGTCTTTGAGGTGACTCGGAAGAATTAAGCCTGCTGGAAATCAATTAGAAAGGCAAGTTAATTAGTCACGGATTCTGCGGCTTTGAGCGGAACCGGCTTTGTGCCGTTAATTTGCCTCTAAAGTTTTTAGGTTTTACTTTTTCTACCTTTTCTGACTTTCTACTATTCAGCTTCCTTTAGTTCTACAAATTCAATCCCTTCTTTCTGAGTCAGTCAATTCGGTATTTCTTTTAAATCGTTAGCAACTACTATAACGAGTGGCTGCTAAAAACGCTACGACTTTAAATCGGCATTCAAATGCCTTGTATTTATTTTCGCAAACTTGAAGTGTACCACCGTATTCTAGGCAAAAATTTTACATTAGGTAGGGGTCCTTTCAGGTTTTCTTTGCATAGGGTTTAAGAATTGACCTCTGCTGTTCGCAGTTGACAGAAAAATAATAATTCCCGATTGGGACAGCTGGATGAATTTCTGCTCCGGCAGACATCATCTATAAGGCGTCCAAAGCGGATTCGGCGACGGCCGGCTTCAATTGAGCGGTTTCGCTGGATATTTTCTAAAATCAACTGATAGTGAAGCCTACTTAACGTAAAATTTAGCGTAAGATAGTGCTCTTGAAGCTTGCGAAAAATGCAAGGCGCCGGTTTATGCTTGTAGCCTTTTATGCTCATCACCCGTTACAACGCTCCATTTTTTTCAGTTTGACCTCGGAAGATTTGGGTAATGTGGAAGTTGACCTTGGGTATCAAGCTTCTTCAATTTCCAAGTTCCGACAACTTGAGCTCAACAAAGGCCCGTACATGACACTGAAAGTCAAGAGAGCAATACGTCACCTTCTGTTCAACCCAGCAACAGCTGTGAGTTAGCCATTCAGTACATTTACCCAAAATTCATTAATCCATGGGCTTGATCTGAACTTTCAGTACAATGACATCGCACTTCTGAAACTTATTAAACCAATCGCTGTGGAAAGTGAGGAGTCCCGAGTGAGGCCAATCCTCTTGGACACTACACTCCCAAGCGAAGCTGAGCAAGAAGCTCAAGTACATCATATTATTGGGTGGAGGGATGGATTTGACTTGGATGGAGAAGGGGTTCACTACTGGAGAGATCAGGTCAGCCGTGGCTCAACACTGGAACAGTGCCGAGCGGATTACTCGGACCTACTAGACTCTCAAGGGATCTCCCCAGCAATGATTTGCAGTGGTGGATACTCGGATGCCACTAGCTGCAGATGGAAATTCGGCACCCCGCTGGTCGTACAAGACGGTTCTACTGTGAAGCAAATTGGAATTTTCTCATGGGGGAGTGAAGCTATTCTCCCAAACTGCAGGTTCAGTTTAAGCAGGCCAAAACCATTGGTTTTCACTAGGGTTTCATCATACACTGAATGGATCAAGCGTAATCTTGCACATTGAGAGTTTCAGTATCTCAAAATTAGCAAAATAAAAATATGAAAATTTAATTTATTGAAAATAACAGTGTCTAAAAAGTTTAAGCTTCTGTTTTTGAAACTTTATCCGTTTCTTTCTCAATTGCCTTGAGTTGACCTCCAATCCAGCTTCGAAAATATGTGACCCTTGCATAGACTCCTATTTCTCCACACTTGGCACCAGCTGACACCGTTCCGCATAGGTAATGCCCAGAGTGGGTTCCTGGAGCCGGGCACATGAGGGGACCTATAGTGAAAGAAGGTTTTTAGCTAAGGTCAAAGGTTAAAACTTTTTCTACAGTTCTACCTCCACTGTCACCGTAGCAAGAAGATTTCCCATTCCCACCAGCACAAAGCACAGAGTTGTAGATCTGTATAGGTGTATGATTTGCACCGGATTGGTAGAATGCTCGGCAAGTCCCGTAGGGGACAATGGGTATCGTCACCTTCTGTAAAACGTCAGGCTGCTCATGTGAAGTCTCGCTTCCTACTCCCCATCCTGCCACTGTCACGTCTCCTACAATTTTTAAAAGATGGAAAAAGTACTATAGAAAAAATAAATAAAAAATTCTCAAAGGATGGTAGACGATGGGAGGGGGAAATTTTTTCTTCAAAAATCGAAAGTCTGTGTGTCGAAAACGGATGCTTCGTGGTTCCCCACTTGACTGTAAAATTGTTTGAGTCCGCCATTTTTATTCGCTGTGTTTACTCAGCGAATCAAATTTTTATTTATATATTTAAGCATTTTATGTCCTCTTGAGCATGCGTATCTTAATGAAAGCAGAGCACAGAAAAACTGAGCGTTTGTATATAGGGCTGCCAAAATCCCTATTTTGAAAATTTTAGGCAGAAGGAAATGTTTTCAAAACAATTCTTGTGTAAGTCATTCGTTGAGTAAGCTTTTTTTTTATCTCCTCCTTTACTCAGCGGAGAAAAATGGTGGGCACAACAACTTTTTACGGGCGAGTGGAGCGCTTCTGTATTAACTCGTTTTCGACACAAAGAGTTTCAATTTTCGAAGCCAAAATTTTGCTATCTTATTGGGTACCATCCTTTGTTTAAGAATTATACTCACTTACCTTGCTCAATGTAGGAGCTGGGCGGGAGGTCAATGGCTGAAATGTACTTTCCGAATTGGAACGGAGTTGTTAGGACCATTAGGGCGATGTCATTCCTTCCAGTGTACCTGGAGCAACAGAATTCTCATAAATACCTGATATGTTTTACCAGAAAATCAAGGTTTGCACTATTAAAAAATGCTTACGGATTGTAGTAAGGGTAGACGTAAATCCTTGAGACGCCGTTTGTGACTTCCGAAGGTGACGGTTCCTTGAGGGTGTAGACTCCAGCCGTCACCTTGTAATTTTCTGGTCGATCCTGGGCGCAGTGGGCAGCAGTAAGTATGACATTTGGACTAATGAGGGATCCAGCACAGAATTCTTGAACAAAAGAAAATAATTCTTAAGCTAGGCATTCAGAATTACACAGATCATGATTAAACCTGAACGAATTTGGCTATTCGTGAGTTACCTCGTTCAGTTTTAATTGTTACAATCCATGGAAACTCTCCTCGCTTCGCGTCTTTGCCTCCAACAATTTTGTCGGATCCATAGGCTAAAGCTGTTGAAGAAAAAAAAAATTATTAAGAAAACTGAAATTATACTGCAAGATCAAATACTTGGTGTACCTGTGCCGAAAATGCAGAAAATGAAAAAAGTTTTCCAGTGCTTCGAAGAGTTGCACATTTTTTTTTAAAAGTGGATTGATGCTGAATTAAAAATGAAATGAGACTGAGGAAAGTTTTTTTCCAGCTTAAAAAAGCTTGTGCGGAAAAACACATGCTCTTATTTTTAGAAAATGCCCGAGGACCAAAACACTCCTATTTTCTCCCCTTTGAAATTTTTTAACCCTTTTTAATGGTTCCTTTTATTTTTAATTTTTTTAATGCCTTTTTAATCCTTTTGAAGCCAAAATTTTCCACAAATTCATGCAGACGGTGCTCACTGCAATCCTCCCCTTCCCTTTGCATTTTATGCATGTCTGCATAGCGTGTCTAATGGTTTTGTTTGTGGCTTGTGGGGAATGACAACAAAAGAAGGTAGACAAGCGGTTTGACAAGTTTGTTTCATTTTTCCATCTTTAAAAAATAAGAATAAGATCAGGTTATGAATTAACCCAGATTCAACCCATTTTGCTACTAAGAAAAAAATCTTTGATTGTTTTTCTTTTCTTTGTAATACATTTGAATTGGGGATGATGAGGAATTAAAGGATGAGGCATAGATGAGCATGAGAAAGTCAAAAAAAAAAATTTTATTTGCGAGATTCCTTTTTTAGTTTCTCTGAAACTGTGCCGCTGTCTACCGTGCAGCATTCAAGTACTAACCACTAACCACTACTGCAGATCCCATCAACTTTCAATTATTTTTCTAACGGTAATTTCAATTGTTTATTTTTTATTTTTGCTATTTATTTTTTATTGGGGCAAATGGGGCGAATAAGCCTGGTTATTATTTGCTCGACCTTGGGCCTTGTTTTCCTTGCTGGACTCGTTAAAGGAAATTATGAAACTGAGGATACAATTATACTTGAAGGTATGTCGACTTCACCATTTTTTTTTCTTGAAAATTTATTTTTGGATTTTAAATGAAAATTATTCTTTGATATGATAGCACCCTACATCCCACCAGTACCGGAAAACCCGGATTCCCCAGGACGGAAAAAATTCCCATACTTGGTATTATTGTACATTTAAAAAAAAATTTTTAAAACTTGAGAAGGATGTTTTTTGAAAAACATCTTCCAGGCTTCAGTAATGAAAGATGGAAAGTACATCTGCTCCGGTGCCCTCCTTAACCAGCTCTACGTCTTAACCTCTGCTTATTGTCTCCAGAAGTATATTGAATTGTAGAAAAGAAAATTTTGTAGAATTTTTTGATTTAAAATTATTTTTATTTCTTCAGCATAACACAAGATGGTATTTCAAATTATCAAATCGGCGTTGGATTTCAATCAAACGGAGAGGGTGAGAAGCCATTGGATGAGAAAGGAAGCGAAGGCCCTTACTACGTCCGAAGGGTGAGCAAGATGATTATGGACAGAGGATTTTACTACGAGTCCCTGCAAATGGTAAGGTCAAAAGACTTTAAAATCAAAATTCATCGACCAAGGCGGTGTATGGGCGGACCAACCTGTCGGGCGCATGTGAAAATTTTCTTCAAATCTTTTCTTCACATTTTTTTTTCATAATTCGCTATTTCTAAATTTGTTTTTAGCTTTTTGACAATTTTGGTTTTATTCAGTTCTTATAATTGCCCTGGATCGTTATGGACTCTCTACACCGTTGTAATCCACTTGACATAGGTAGGCAGGTCCAATGTTCTCAGGCGCAGCTTGCGGCTATCGCAACTAGCGCCTTGAATTCAGCGTGGCCTACGCTTTCCAGGGACACCTCAGAAGCCCAAATGCTGATGGTGACCTCTGGTGACCTTTTTAGCGTCAAAGGTTAAGTATGATGTGTGAACTGATAGATAATGTTCTAAACTATTACCTTGCAAAATTTTAGCGAAATTTGATGAATTTTAGGTCGATTTTCACTGGCGCAGGTTTCGTAATGTTAACGTAGCGCTGTCCTTTTGTTTTTCGACGCTAGGCCGTAATCGCAGCTTCCGGCAGCCGCCTTTCAGAAAGAGCGCTTGCGGCTGCCTCTTTTCCTCAGAAAAAGTGCTGGTTGCGTTGGCGATTGCGCTAGCAGTAGCGCCAGGCGCAACGATGTAGAGGACTGCGCGCAGGTCTGTCAAGCACCATGCTCCTTGATTATGAAAACGACAATTCCTCAGACTTTGCTTCGCGCATTATTTGCCTTGCGCGCATTCAATATAAGCAAAATAAGTTAAAGCATTGAAAATGGCTTTTGCGCATACGACACATTACCAAGTTTCGTCCGCCTTCGTCGGTCTGGTTAAACCAGTTGTCTGTTTTATCTCTTTGAGCGCTCATCTTTATTTTCCAGCAAAATAGCCTCCTCCTCATTAAAATGGACACAGAAGTCATTTTCAACGACAATGTCCAGCCAATCCACCTTACCGACAATTCCACGATCCCAGCCCACCGGAGAAAGCACCCCCTCCCCCCAGCTCGAACTGCCCTCCTCTCCGGTTGGCGAAAGGGAAATGAGGCCAAGGGAAAGGACATGGTTTTTCTACGCGGGGTCACGCTACGGGTCTACACCTTTGAAGAATGTCAAAAGGAGTATCTCAACTCCAATAAAATGGATGACATTATTTGTGCCAATATCCCAACGAATAATCCCTGCTACTTTACTCTTGGCTCACCATTGGCTGCCAATCGATATGGAAAGCCGTACCTCATTGGTTTCCGTGAGAAGGACTGTCACTTCCCAAGTGTGTTCTCAAGGGTGGAATACTACTTACCCTGGATTCGTAGAAATCTCGTTCACTAACAAGTCTTACCTTTATCAGATCGTGAAATGAAAGTTTTTTTTCACAAACAACTGCAACTGCAATAAGAAAAAAAATTGAAGTTCTACTTTTATTTACTAAAGTCGGCTGAGTTACCGTTTCATTTCTGTTGTGTACTATGTCATTTTTACAGAAACGTGGAAAATTTGCAAGATTTTTTTTTAAACGGTTTGAATTGAGTAGGATAATTTTTAGGATAATTAACTCACTCATCCACATCAAAAATTCTTATCAAAGAGACAGGAGAGGCGATTTATGTAGAGTACATCCACACGAGACCAGGTGTGTGTCATTAGGTCATCCATCACGTTTTCTCTCCTCCCTCAGCACTCTAGTGTGAAACTCACTTAAGATTTTGCTACCCCATTTAACTACCCCAGCTTCTTTAGACTGAATCATTGTTTCGAATTAGGGTATCAAGTTTAAAGGCTATGGCGACGAGAAATCTCAGTTGGAGTCTTGCATTGGGCAAGGACAGTTCAGGGATACCCTGCAGCATCAATTATTTTCCCCAGTAGGAAGGTCACGTAGTAAAGAAGTCTCTGAGCAGGTTAGAAAATGAAACAGCAGATTTTAATCCTGCTTCTCATTATTGTGTCCTGCTCACGTAGTGGAGCCCGGCGTGTGGAATGGTCCGACGGAGACACAATCATCGTTGAGGGTAAGCAGTGGCCTGGAAATTATTTTTAGATACAATTATATTATTTCCGGGTAGAAACTTAGCTGACGAGCTGATTATTAGTTCCTACTGTTACTCCATCCTGGCAGAATTAGTTGAGCATCACTTACTTAGTAAAATTATTTTTTTAAATTCAAATTCCGTTGGGCCTGCCATGAGAGTGGAGCAAAATTAAAATCAGTAGCAGTAAAATCGAGGCGAGACGTTATAAGTGTATCCGAAGAAATACCTTACCGGATAAAGTTTTCCGTTTTTTTAAAATTCAAGAATCCCATATCTCTGACTTATGTTTGGACGGCTTCAGCAACCATAACGTGAAAACTTAACTTTCTCCGATTCGGACACCTTGCCCTGGAGCAGTGTTGGATTGTTAAAACCGGGGGTAGTTTTATCCTGGTTTAAACCATGGTTTTAACCAGAAAACCACTAGAATTTCGGGGGTGGATTAAACCGTAGTGGCTAAAACTAAAAATTATTCAAAATCATGTGAACCGGGAAAAGTGAGAGTTCAATTTTCCAAAATTTTGCGTAAGAAAAAATCCTTTTTCTGCTTTTTTAAATTCAGCAAAGCACATGATCTTGACAAAAAAGCTAGAATGCTTCTTTCCGCTTCTTTCTTCCTTGTTTGGAACAGAAAAATGTGCAGAGAAAGCCTTTTTTCAGTATTAGCCGGTTTAAACCAGTTTTAGCCGGTTAAAACCATTTTTTCCGGTTTTTTCCAGCCGAAGTAGTTTTAGCCGGATAAAACCCCAACACTGCCCTGGAGTGAAACGTACCGTAGCTGGAGGAGCGGTTATCAATGCAGATTTCTGAACCCCAGGAAAAAAAAACGGAATTCACAAGTCCGCATTGGCAAATACAGGGTGCTTATCTTTAAGCGAATGTGGAGAAAGTTTTGCTTATGAGAGTTTCAATGAGATTGGAGAAAAGCTACTGTCACTTAGCACTTTCTCTGACTGCTGCGGGTCCAGAAGTGCGTTGTTCGAGAAGGTTGTCTACCGCTTTAACTTCAACTCCGTTAGAAATTAGAGCGTCTCTGCACCACGATTTCGGTGCTTCTGTTTTGGCAGGATGCCACTGCTAAAACGGGCTCATTGGCATTAAAAAATTATGCTCGGCATTCCAGCAGCATGATTATTAAAGGGGGCCAAGCGCGTTTTTGCGTCGAATCGAAAAAAAGCTTGTAAGCGGAATCAGTGCCATCTGGATGACTATCCTTGACAGTAAAATTAACAAAACTTTTGTTTTTATATTTTTCAGCTACAAGGGAGGAAGATGTGGCCAACGTTTTATTCCAACGCCATGAGACACCTTTCTTCTACCATTCCCCAATGAGTATCATGAAAACACGAGGTGATCGTGACAAGATGAAGACCAGAAGCGGAAGGGCCTATGTTCACACATGCTACTCCGTACTGGGTGATCAGGGGAAGTGTACTACGTTCCAAGAATGTTACCCAATGCTCTACTACACTGCAGGGGAGCATAAAGGTTCTATCAAGCATCCCGTTCTAGCCGACCTGCTCATGTCTACTTCAGGGCCGTGTCAGCCTCCGCCGTTGTCATTTAGAGACGGTAAGCAAATTACTCACTGCGATCTAATAAGAAAAAGGTTCTGACAAAGACGCCATGCCCATAATTTTAAGTTTGGCGGGAATATCTTTTTCTTTTGTAATGACGCTGGCGTGTAACCCTGGGATGGTCGGTGATTCTGGAATCTGGGAGGACCAATGATGCAGACAAATGTCCACTAATTTAAAATGACGTCCAGCATAGGGTGAATGTTGCCAATGCAGCCAAATCCCCATTGCTTAAATAGCGAAAATTCGGAAGAGTTGTCAACATTGCCGACGCCAGGTTTGTTGACAATTGTCAACATCAACGGGCTTTTGGGATTTGAGCCGTTTAAGAAGGGGCCGTCGTCCCACTTAGCAAGTCGAGCACCCTTGCGGAGACCCACCGCTTCCCTTTAAAAAAATTGTAGAGAAACGCATTTTAGGAAGGTACAGAAATTAACCCCTAGGCCAAACATTTCTGCTCAGCAACTTGAATTTCTAAGCTTGTTGACAATTGTCAATATCAGTGACATTGCGGGCGGTAAATAGAATTCTGATGTTTATTAACATTTTTAACATTTTGTTCTTGTACTATAGATTTCGTGCCTTATGTTCCATCAGAAGGCGAGATTCAGAACGAACAAAACAATATGGAAGAAATACAGTTCAATATTAACAAGAAAGACCTAATCTGCTGCCCTTCTACAAAGTCCAGCGCTATCCCAGCGTCGTTATCATCTTCAGAGTACATAAAACCGCCTACAATGCCGCCATTGTTCCCATCACAGTTACCTTTCCTTCCAATGTCTGAAAATTCGGTGAGAACAACTCCAGTGCCTACTGGAAAACCGTCACCCACAACGCCCTCTGTTGAAGAAAACCAAGACGCTGCAGTCGGAATGTATCAGATCCCAAGCAATAAAGCGAACCATTCTACTACTTCGTCGACCACAAGGCCGAAACCAGTATTAGGACAACTAGGTCATCGTGTACCAATTAGAACTACAACAACTACCCCGCCACCACCGAATAATGAGAACGACCTCTCTGAATCAGAGAGTGACGAGTATGACGAGAAACCGGCACCAGTGGCTCCACCAACTACGAAAGCCACTCCTCCGAAACTACCTGTAAGGAAACCAACAGCTGATTTTGGACCATCTGGAGCAGACGCCAGCGTGCCTGCAGGAATCAGCCAGTATAATAGACCGACCCCTGGCAAGCCTGCCGTCGTAAGCTCACAACTACCCCCAACAGCTGGTGACGTTAGTGTTCCAGTGAAGGCCATCGCAGTCCCACGACTGCGACCCACGTTTCCGCCTTCAAATAACAAGCGACCATATAGACCGGTTTACTACCCGGCTTCTGGTGATGTATTCGTTCCAGTCATTCCAATGGGTACAATGACCCCTGATGATTCAGTGGTGGTACACAACCCAACGACCAGTACACCTCGACCACCACCACCAACACCTTCAACAGCTTCAACTCCACCGCCTACAACTACAGTCCGGGATGCTGCGGTGAATGTCCGTCCAGCCAAAGTAGAGGTAGTTACTAAAGCCAACCCGATTTTGGCCGTAGAAATTACAACGGCTGCCACAGTCTCAAATGCTCAAAACCCATCAGCTGATACTGCAACTGAAGGGAGCCATGCTCAAGAGTCAAGCACAGTTCAGCCTTTAAAAACCTCAACAGAAGCGTCAACTACGAGTACAGAAGCCACGACCACCGTAGCCTACCCTTCAGGCCTACCATCGGTTATTCAAAAATCGCCATGTGGAAGACTAAACAGCTCTAGGGATCCTCAGCACCCCTGGGTGGTAAGTTCGGAGGGCTAGTAGACGCTAATACACTCTGTGTTGTAAGCCCAATGGTTGATTTTACGTTTTATGAGCCTAAGCTTATCAGAACAAGCAATGCATGCTTCCCAAATGCATGCCTTACGTTTTTTTGCCTTACGTTACGTTTTTTTCTACGAGAGCTAATGTCCACGTGTCCACTGTATGCTACAGAAAAACAGTTTTCGCTAGAAATCCAGACCACGTTGAAAGACCCACGCCTATGACTTTATCCTGCCCGAAAACACGATTCCTTCAGTTTGACAGATCTACTTGGAAACAGGGGCAATTTTTTTGCCTTCATTTGGATGCTTCTGACTGACGCTTTGATCAATTTTACAGGCGGCGATCAAACTTGGGCCCAAATTCATTTGTGCTGGATCACTGGTGAGTAAATAATATCCCAATTCTTCTATATGGAGCTAATTACCCTCACCCTTATTTTCAGATTGACGAGTACCATGTGATGACCGCAGCCTCCTGCGTTGCTCAGTAAGTTGTAAAAAAATTATAAATTGAAAAAAGTTCTAACTTTGATTGTTGAGACAGTTTGTCAACAATTGATATCGGTAAACTCCGCGTGTACTTGGGTGAGCGGATACTGAACTCTAACGCTGACGGACCAACGATAGTACGGCGAGTTCTCCGAGCTATGAGGCATCGGGGATTTTCCATTACAACCCTTGTGAGCCATTCGTTTGTTTTATTTAGGGTAATTTAATTTTAATTTTTTGATCTTAATTTCAGAGGAACGACATTGCACTGCTCAAACTGAGCTTACCGATTCCGATTGGGACGAAGCGAGTCAAGCCAGTTTGCCTACCACTCGATGAAGATAAGAATCTATTCATAGAGACCGCGGCTGAAGCTGCAGTTGTTGGATGGGGGTCACACTGGAACCAAGTCCAGAATGATGTAACCCATGAGAGCAGATTGATCATTTCTAATAAGGACACCTGCCTTGACAAGTACAGATACTTTATCCCTGACTCTCATTTTGACGATGAGGATATGCTCTGTGCTGAGCACTCCGCTACTCATTCCATTGGCTCACCCAAAATTTTGCTTAACGTTCCAGAGGTAAGAGAATTTTTGACATTTATTTTTTTGCCAGTAGCTAAACCAGGTTACTGGTAATTCATGGAGTTTTTTCATCCATGGACAATCTGTGGATTATCCATGGATCTCTCAGATGAACAGTCCAGGTACCCTATCAAAAATTCCGGAAACGCCCAAAAATAATTAATATTTCAGAAAAGACCCAAAATTCATAAACATTTCAGAAAATGATCAAAATTCATGATAAATTCGTGCCCAATTATAAATATTTTAGAAACGCAGGTAATCAATTGTCGTGAGACAGTGGAAAATGTCGCCACCGGCGACTATTCCCCGAATATTCTAGTCGGCCGACTAGAATCAGGAGTGGGCGTTGTCTGAATTTTTCATGAATTTTGAGCATTTTCTGAAAGATTGAGCTTTGGGCGTTTTCTGAAATACAAATCAATTTTGGTCGTTTTCGGAATTTCCCTTTGGGTCCCTGGACTGTCTATCTGAGGTATCCATGGATAATCCATGGAATTGCCAATAACCGCTAAACTATAATTAAATTATATGAGGCTGATTTTCTGGTGACTGCTTTGCAGGAAGTGGAAACCAATGGCAGCCCGCTCATTGTTAAAGACAAGGACGGAATTTACCAGCAAGTTGGAATCAGTTCCTGGAAACTGGGGTCTCTGTCGAACCTTCCACGCGTACTGACCCGTGTAAGTGCCTATAGAGATTGGATTGAGAAAAATCGAGTCCGACCTTAGGTGATTCCTATCCAATTAATCCATAATCTTTAATTTATTACTCAACCCAATACTGTACATTTCTCAAAATACTCATAATTTAGGCTAGACATAATTATTTATTGTACCCTAGTACATCCGGAAAATAAAAGTTTCCGTTGTAAACACTGGGAATCCAGTAGAAGTTGCAAGGGGGTAAGAAAAATTCAACCCCCGTTTCAATCCATGAAAAACGGGTTTTTTCGCAATATTTCTTTAATTTGCATAAGCTTCTCACGTTTTTTCTCTTCAAGCCTTCAATAATAAACCAAGCTACTCATTCCCAAACATTTTCTGCAAGATTCTATTGTTTTCTTTTTTTGCACGGATTACCAGAGTTTAAAGTTCATTCATCTCATTTATTAAGTCGATGGAAGGAATGATGAAGAAACTGAGGACGCCGAGTGACTCCTCCGGCTCGGCTCTGTCAGTTCACCTCTTTTAAGTAGATTTTCAAGTTTACTAAAGGAATTATGCAGAGTGAATGAATTAACAGGTGGAAAAGGTTGTTGTCGGATCATTTTCAATTTCATCTTCTCATTCTCTGCCTCACCTGTGTAGTTTAATTAAAGAAATCAGGAGTAATTGGATCCATCGTAAATCAGGATGAGGGTGTGGATATTCTGGATCAACTTAATTATTTTCGTACCACCACTTATAAGTCTTTCATCACCAGCTTTAGCTTTTCAATGGGAAGATGAAGACTCTGTTATTGTCGAAGGTAAGGTGACCTCGACCTTGGTTCTGAGTAAATGAAGCGTGCCTGGAAAATTAAAAGTGCGTAGGATATTTCAATTAAGCGCGCTGTTTTTTTTGTATTGACGAAGGCGGTTTATTTGAAATGTCTGCCTGCTCGGGCGCGATTGCATTTTTAATTTGAAAATTAAAATTGAAGACGATGGCTGCGTAAATGTAGTACTAATATAGTAGTATTTACGCTGGAAGATAGGTTTTGGGACATTTTTGAAAAACTTATAGCTTTCGAAGAATTAAAATCAAACGAAATTCTGAGGAATGCATTAGCATTGAAAAGCTATTGAAATGCGTTCGTATTGTGATATTAGTAGCCTTGGTCAATACGCTATTTGTGATGAAATTTTTCGAATTTCGATCATTCGCTGCAGCATTTTGCAGCAAATGCATTTAAAGGTTTTTGTTAATCACTTCCGTTTCACAAAAAATAAATTTCACCGAAATCTTGACCTCTCTGCAGACTCCTAAAATGGAAAGCCCCATTCCCACCTTGAATTGCGATTCGTAGACGTTAAAAAACGAAGGGTATATATAGTGGACTTTTTCTCTCCCGCGACCAATGAAATGTTAGATATCCAAAATGTTGCATTTTTTCGGACATTAAAATAATACCTCCCTGATTGAGTGCTTGAATGATTGGATGCGTTGCCCAAATGTTTGCCGCAAAAACCGCAAGTCCAAATATTTGCTTTGCATTTTTTTTAGAAGGACAGGTGTATGAATCTAATAGCTTCTTCTTTTTTCAGCCTTGACACCAGATTCGATGCTGAAGCGTCGAGGAGGAAAGTTCCCCTTCACTTGGCCATGGCAAGCTCAAGGGTTCTCAGGTCGGGGTCGGTCCGACACATACTCTGACCCGGATTTCACATGCTACACAACGGTTGGGGAGCAGGGGGTCTGTGCTACCCTTCGAGAGTGCTACCCCATGCTCTACTCCGTTGAATTTGGGAAGGAAAGACAGGACTCCGAAAATTCGAATTTGATTGACACCCTGAAATCCATCTCAGGTCCTTGCGACATGCCAAATTTTATTAACTTCCGAGTTGGTATGTTCCTTTTTCCCCTTCTACATTCTACTCAAGTTTCTTTGTTTCATTCATTGTTTTTTTCAGATATGCCTGAGAGCCTTATTTGCTGTCCTAGTCGAATGGTTTATCCAGAACCCGGAACTAAAGTCCCGGTTTACACAACAAGCACGACAACCTCTACAACCCCGAAACCCACCACCACAACTCCGGAAACCCTAGATGATGCTGTTGCATTTCCTGGAACGAAGCCCACAACTACTGGACTTCCAAAGTATACAACTAAACCTCCCCGTACACCAGATGCCGTTGCTGCCTACTATCATCATGAGTACACCTGCGGATTCATTAATGAAACCGTGCCAGAGGGAATGAAAGCGGAAGAAGCTGAGAACAGGTTCCCATGGATTGTAAGCTACTAAGAAAAAAAGTAATAGGGATGTAGGCTGGAATTAAGTAAATTTAATTGTAGGTGGCTCTGGTGGGACCGCGGGGTCATTTCTGTGCGGGATCTCTCATTGACCGTTACAATGTTCTAACTTCAGCATCCTGTACCAGCCAGTAAGTTTACCACTTAACTTTTTACCGACGTTTATTAATTTCAGTTGGAGGCTAAGCAGCTAGGTTATGGGAATTTGGTAGCTTGGTGACTGTGCTTGGTTTCTGATTTGTCAATTGTTGGCTCAAAGCTAAGTTTTTGTTTGTTACAGTATGACTTCGGAAGATGTTTCCAATTTACAAGTGTATCTGGGTGACTACAAACTACATACAGTCTCCGACGGCCCTCTCATTGTCAGAAAAGTAGCTCGAATCATTTACCACCGTGGATTTGACAACCAAACGCTTGTAAGTATAACCCTATTTTCTTCATAACTTTGCTTCGCATATTTGGATTTAATCCTTCCGTCCCCGAGGTAACTTCTGACCAAATGTCCACCTGAGATTGTACACAGTGCTTCATATAATTCCTGGAAATCCTAGAAGCACAGGAAATCCTAGGGCAAAAATAGAAAATAACAATTTCAGTTTCTCATCATTTTGAGTGATATAATTATTTTCGCCTGACAAGTGGGGTGGGGACTGGGTCTGTGGCTAGGTCTGGGGCTGGGGCTAAAGGAGAAGAGAAGTCGCGTATGGGACTGAGGGTCTGGGACTGAGCACCTCCAATGGATTTCAATGAAACCTAGCTGGATAGCTAGTACTTACCAGTATCTCCAATTTTTGTACAGGGCCTCGGTGGGGCGTTGACGTTTCGTGACCTTTGAAGGTCACCAAAGGTCACGGACATGCAATACGTCAATCGAGAGAGCTCGGTCTCCTGATTCGAAAAATTTACCACACTTGACTCTTCTGGCCTAATGCTTGGCCACTAGAGGTCGCAAAGGGTTTGGCGGCCATGTTTTAAGCCAAAAGTGTCAAGTATTGTATATTCCTAGAATCAGGTGACCAAGCACGTTCGATTGACATATATTACTCCAGATCCATGTGGTCAAGTATTTGATCTTTGGTGACCTGTGTAATCCAAGTGTAATTTAGGGTCAATGCCCCCCCCCCCCCCCCCCCCCCCC